>WBMY01002455.1:354006-393977 GCA_013397315.1 Donacobius atricapilla | reverse complement strand
AAACCCCGTGCTTTAAAAATCCACAAGCCCTTATGTAGTCATATAAAAAGCTACATTTTGAGAGGCTCACATAATGCAGTGTCGGGCGAGCTGCATTAGTAGAGCTAGAAGTCACAAACAGACTGTGTCTCTTGTGAAAAGTTACCAGAAGAATCAGGAGGGACTTGTCTCTCTCAAAAGACTAAATGAAAGACTATTTTATTAAGTGATGCTGACTTAAGAGTTCTAATGTTTTGTCCCTTTGCATTGTTTTTTCGTGGAAAAGTAAATTATTGCTAGGGAGGAAGAGGGGTTGTTTTTGAGAGGGTTTCGTAGTTAGTTTTTTTTTGTTTGTTTACCTTTACTGTATGTTAATAAATCTAACTGTTTCTATTTTGAATTGAACCTGTTTTGCTTTTCTTTTAATCCTATTCCACTAAAATGAAAATTAAGCGAATGTAATAACCACTACACACACTAACCTGTGTGACCACAATTAGTCCCAGTGGTCCATTAATTTCATACCTTTGGAGATGAAAAATTGACACAAGTAGGGTTTTAGGAACTGGGTCTCGTGTTGATGTTCACACTGACCTGCTGCTGGTCAGCAATGTTAGGGCACAAAGGTGATCAGTGTGCTGGAGCAACTTTCTTATGAGGAAAGGCGGAGGGTTGTAGAGCATGGAGAAGAGCTCCAAGGAGATCCTATAGTACCTTAAGATACTATACCAGTACCTTAAGAGGGCTTATATAAAAAGGATGAAAAGGGGCTTTGTATGTGGGCAGATAGTGGCGGTACAAGAGCCAATGGTTTTAAACTGAAAAAGAGTAAGTTTAGATTAGTTGCAAGGAAGAAATTCTTTACTCAGAGGGTGTTGAAGTACTGGAAATATTGCATGGAGAGGTGGTGGATTCCCATTCCTGGGAGTATATAAGGCCAGGTCCCAAGGGGCTCTGAGTCACCCAATCAAGTACAAGGTGTTCTTGTCCCCGGTAGGGGAGCTGGTGCTAGATGATTTTTGAATGGCCTTCCAACCCAAAACATTGTATGATACCATGATTCTAAACAAATGCCAATAAGAAGAATAATACGTGGACATATTACTGGAGTTTTTATTATTACAGTATCTGCTCTTTTTTATTAGAGGATATTATGACTATGTTGTTGGATTTTTCCATTAATGAACACTTAAATTGTTTAAGACTTCCTTGGGATCAGAAAAAGAACACTTAATTATAGTAACACTCCTGGAATTTTCATATTAACTTTCTAGAAAACTTCTTTTGTAAGATTAAAGCAAAATTGAAATTGGTTGAAGTTTGTGAAGAAATACATGATATTACAGAAATCAATAGATGCCATGATGACATCTGCATGCTGCATTTCTTTCAACACACATTTTCAGAGTTAGCTTGTGAAGATGCATTTCTTCCATTTTGGCATTCATTCACTCATTTGCATGAAAAATGAAGGCCTTCCAGAGTTTCCATCTTCATTTTTTATTTGTTTGTTTTTGTTTGTATATTAGAGATATTAGCTCTGGGTGATATTCCTGAAAGAAGAAACATCTAATGGTAGCTTATTTTCCTAATGATATACATTTATGAGATCAGGACAATATAAGTTGAGTTTGAAAGGTGCAGCAAAGGCTGAATCCCTAATAAAAAGGGAAAATCAAAACAGGCTTTCTCTTACGACATGCTATTTTCTGCTCCAGCTGAAAGATTGCTTGTGCAGTGTGGCAATACTCCAGTGATGTCTCCAAGTTTGAAAAGTCATCTTCAGACTGTCAACACACAAGTGTAGTTGTGTGCACAGCCACTGATTTCCTTTTCAACGGAATCCTAACATTTCATATTTCATAAGGATTAGTCTACTCCAAGGCAAGAAAGCAAAATTTGGCTTTCCCAACTGTTGTGGTGTAGGAATGGTACTCTACAATTTCATGATCCCACTGAGACTCTACAAACCACACTGCCACTTTCTCAATCCCCCATTTTCCCTCCCCTTCGCCCTGCAGTGGGCTGGGGAGGAGAATTGAAAGCACAAAGGGTAAAGACCACAGGTTGAAATAAGAATAATTTACTGGAAACAGCAATGAGATAAGAGAACAAACAGCAATAGCCACAATATTAATAAGAATGTATACAAAAGAGACAGGCATTCACATGCATCTAGGTTTCTGTTACAGAAACATGATTTGAGGCATCTTAGTATACAGAAAAAGTGTCTGGGAAACCTCACTCCAAATGGTACCATGTTGGACTACATTTAGAATTAATTAAAAAATAATTTGAAAGCCCAAAGCACTCTTAAAATGCTAAATTTCATGTAATTGCTCTCCTTTATGAGCAAGCATCTATTGATTTCAGGGAATTCCTAGGACAAAGTGGATTCTCAGAGTTCTAATCCTTCACCTAAATCATGAAAATTTAGTTAATACTAAAAAAGTAGGAGCTTCAGGTTGACTTTGGGTGCAACATCAGCATGCTTTTGTTACCTCAGAAGAAAAATTGTAAAATACAGCTGTCCTATTTGTAAAGCTCCTTTCTTCTTGCTAATAGACTAAATTACTAGGGCTACATGGTTGAAACGTGGGTATCTCTGCACCTTCCTACGTCTTTGTTGGTCAAATTTACAAGTGTAAATCAGACACATTCAGTGTCTGATTAACTGATCATTAATCATTGATGAGTGTGAAACATTCTTCTAATAGTGCATTGCCTCCCCTATTTCATGTGTGATAATAATCTTCTAAATCCTGACACAGCTGAAGTGTAGACAATTTGTGTATGTCCCTATAAGTAGAGATACATGTGCTAAAGACGAGCTTGTTGTTTATGTGGTGGAACTAGCGATGAGTTATGGCTCCTAAGAAACAGAATGTCATGTTTCTTTCCCCAAAGAATGGGACTGGCACAGACCTTTGTACTACAGGAACCTATTTCTCATGAAATGAAAATGGATAATTTGCAGCATTCCTAATCACACAGAAAATGCCTTGTGTGAAATGCCCCGTATGTGTTAAGAGATTATGGGTTTGATAGTGTCAATCTATGAACAAGCACAAATAATATAGTGATTTGGTTCAAGAGCTTTACACAGTGAGAGAAAATTTAAAAAACAGCATAAGTGCTATAAGGGAAAACCTTGCTATATGCCCAATTTGGTGTGAATAGGGTTTTACATGACAGAAGCTTGAAAAGGTTTTCACTTATAAATTCATGAGAGGTTTCAAGAAAAGACTAAAACATATTTTAGGATTAATGTAAAAAATTGGAATTGAAATTTAAGTAAAATTATGGAATTATGTTATTTTTCAATTTGATTTGCCTTAGTAAATGGTGGACTTGCTCTTACATGGATGGAAGATTTCCCAGCATTTGATTCTGAGTGAACAAGGTTTAATATTCAACATAAAGATTGTGAAGGTTTCTGACTATTTCTAGTTCAGCACCCACACTTTGCTCATTTCAACTGAGATTTTTTTTTTTTGCCTGATTTGGGGCTCACTCAAATTGTAACCTCCACGAAAACAGGAATGGGAAATATTTCATTCAGGCTAAAATAGATGTGGACACAAGCTCACACAAGACACAAGATCTCCCGAAGAAACCATGCCAGTTCTAAGCCCAACATTGTTCTGACATTATGACAAATTCTGAAATTATTTACTTGTGCCCAGAATTTCCAAGTTAATAAGAAGTATTAACCACCTATGGTGGTTTTATACACAGCCCAACTCACTGCAGGTAGATTTCATAGCACATACAAGTATGGGTAGATTCGAAGACCATTTATACTTTAGAAATCTCAGTAGTGCATTTGATTCATTTCATGAAGCCTTTTGTTTTACTGCCCTCCACCTCAGAAAAGAACTGTGAAGCCAGTCAGTTGTGAATGGGTTAGCTATTAGCAAAAGCCTTCTAAAGGTAAGCATTAATATTGTACATAGTAATATTGATACTAACATTGAGTAGAAAAGGAAGGAGAGGGGAAATAAATTAACTGACATCAAGATCAACTGGTTTTGATCTTGATGAGTTTATGAAATGAATTACAATTCTTCATTTGCAAGATTGTTTAAAATCAATCTTTCTGGACATAATTACCATGTGATTAATATGAATAAACTAACTAGAAAAACGGACATGATAATTTCCTTTCATTCTATTACATGGATGATCATTGTTTCAATGTCAAACAAAATTAAGCTTTGGCCTTAAAAAACTACATAGCAATCTTGGTATTCATTTAGGATGATAATTTTATGGTATTTGTTTGGCTGATGGTTCATTTTAAATAATGTCATGTGCATCTTTAATATCTTCTGAAAACCTTGATGACAAATATCAGCACTAGGCTGTGCTTTAATACTGTCAGATTTTTAATTTCAGAAAGTGTAAGCATTGCCAAGTTTTGAAGGTCTGAACCAAGGATACTGACATAATTTTCAAAGGCATGGGTAATACCTCAGCACCTCCCTTCAACATAAAACCCAGAGGTCTGACACAAGCAAACCTCTCTATAATCCACTTCATGCATAACATTTCTGTCCCACATCCTTCCTGATCATTTGCGAATCCACACATTGACGGGTGTTTTGCAAATGAGGTTCAGGTGATGTATTTTATTGCTGATACTGTTTCACCTGTATTTAGTTCCAGTGACATGGAAAACACTGCAGCCAATTGTCCTTATTACAGTCCCTGTGTATTTCTCCCCAGTGCACTTGCACAGGGGAAAGATGTGAGCATGGAGTGTACTTAACTGCCAGGCTGAATGGCTCTGTAATGTAGCTTCAGCATGGCATAAATTAAGCTGTCATTTTTTTGGCAGCAAGTGCAGAGAGGCGATTTTCCTGTACTGTAACATTTGAAACAACAATTTTCTGGCTCCAGTAGTAACTGACAGTTCTGTGTGATACATGCTCAACATTTATGCTTCAGGGGCTGCAGCTGGAAAAAACCTTTGGGGTAAGGTATTGTCTTTATTAGCAAATAGAGCCTGCAGTCACGTAACACTAGTATTTCCTAACTCTTTTCAAAGACTCTGTCATACACTAAAAAATTGTACTGAAATTTTACTAGATTCCATCAGGGTATTTAATTGTGTTGCTTATATGCAAAATACTATTTTTGATAATTACTTCAGACCCATTTTCATTAGGAAGATTGCTCACCCAGAAGGAGCTGGCCACCGGCATTTTACTGGCAACCTGTACGAAGATGATGGCTTGAAGGACAGCCAGGATTGGAAATTATCTTGAAATGCTTGGCCAGATTCAGGCTGGTGAGGAAGGAGGATGCTGACAGTACTGGGGAAGGAGGGAAGCAGCCCCTTTCCAGCTCGCCACTGACACAGACTCTGAACATGCCCTGCCACAAGCAGTGAGGCTAGCCTCCTTTTGCTGGCAAGACATAAGGGTATGCAGAGTCCTTTAACAGAGGTGAGAGAGACCAGGAAATTAAGAAGTCACCTACGTTAGTGCAAAGTTGTTTTATTGAAGGTGTAAAATTTGCAGTGCTATTTCAGAAGTGTGGTCAATTTTGACATCATTTTTTTAAAGGTTCCAGAGACACATTCTGCTTTTCTGGTACAGTGGTGAAATCAGGAGAATTACATTAGATTTGCAGTTGTATTAGTCAAGGTAGGAATCAGCTCAGTATAGTATATGTCACTTATTGCTAAAAAATATTTGCAGTGCTCCTTATAAGCATTCAGACATTTTGACACCTGTGTATTTCTTCACTACTTCCAAACTGAATTATGGCTAGGGCTGTTGGCAGGGGTCCTGGCAATCCCTGGGAGCAGACCTCACCACATCCTGCCAGTCACTCACTGTTGTCCATTTCAAATATTTTTGCCATGAAAGTCACACTTTTAGTCATTTCTTCAATGTCTATGTTCATGCTGGTCTTGATTTTGAAATCTGGCTCTTTAAACACTACTGAATCTAGAGATAAAAACTGCATAAAAATCCACATGCTTTCTTTGTCCCTCCTGTTCCCACTTTGTTTCCACACTTCAGTGAGTTTCTCAGAACTATAAGATTTGAATGGCCACTTTCCACAGGAATCAACAGCATTCTAGTGATGCTTTGGAAAGGATGGACTTCAGCACCTCTATGCACAGGAGAATTTGATCTTTGCCTGTTTGAGTCAAAAGAGAAGGAAAAAGGAGAAACTATGTTTTAAAACATTCATCAATGAGCTCAATTTATGGGATTGCTGCTGTCAAGAAAGAAAATTTACCTTCACTGATTATTGAGATCTAAATACACTGCTGCCTTGTCATGCTTGCTGTAGTTCACCTTTGTGTTTGTGTGGTTTAAAATGTAGTAATGTGAATTGGCACCTGACTTTTATTTCATGTGCACTCACTTTTATTGACATGATTAAGAGTCCGTAAGTTCTTTCATCACAGACTCAGATTTTAGAAATTTAAAACTTTGCCACAGAAATAATTTTTGTCAAGGCTTTGCAATCACGTTGTTTTAAAAATCCTGTTTTCCTTTGTTCCCCAAAACCCAAATTTTGCCTTATCAGACGTATTCTATATCCAGTAAATCATGTGAGTGGTACAAAACTAGGCAGGGAGCACCTCTACCTCCTGAACCCTGGAGAAGGCTCATGCTGTTTAAACTTACAAAGGCTTAGTGAATCAAGGCAGTAGGATGCACCCACTAGTGTTCTGTTTTTCATGTATGGAAAGCATATTTTTCCAGCAGTCAATCTGATTTGTGATCTTTGGGCCTCTAAATTCTGATAAATTCTGTTTCTGTCTATGAATGGTTCTATATTCTGTACCTTAAATGATGAAAAACATGTTTTTCCATCAAATGTTAGACATACCATAGTACTTCCAAATTTGAGGTTCTGGAATCAGCTGCACAAAGAATAGTGGGATTCCAAGATTAACTGGGTTTTAGGCTGATCAAATAGGCTTGAACTGGAATAATTTGAGTGCATAAGAGGTGCTTTTCTCTAGAAGCACCAAGGGAATAGTCAAGTATGTACATTCAATACATACACATGCTTCCCTTCAAAAAGAAAAGTTTAGATGATGCCCATAGAAATAAAATGAACATGGGAACTCAGGATCCAGCAATATAAGCTTTGTATTCCAATGCTTTAACTGTAGCTTTACTTAAAGTTATAGCACTAATTAATATTTGTTCTTGCCTCTGAAATATGAACAAAATCTGTTTGCCCAATCTAGAGTATCAGATTATGCTGCTGCTGCTTTTATGGGAAGTTTTAATATACATCTGTTTAATGCAGTCTCCTACCTCTTTATAGCTCTGATTCTCAGGAATAATATTTCCAAATTTCCTGTTGTGCATCCATGTTATTACTCCATTTTCTTTTAACTGGTGTCTCTAATATGGAAGTCAAAGTGTGCTGTTTTAACTGAATTGCCGAGTATCTGCTATGTTCGTCCATATGATCAGCGCTGCTGGACTCTGGTATTACTATGCTTTGTCAATGTTAATGTAACGGCAAATGACGAAGATGCCCTTTGGCAGGAAACACTGCTAGCCGTTAATAATAAACAATTTTTGCACCTCAAATGGCTTCTATACATACAAGTTTAGTCAACCCCTGAAGAGAACCTGTACCTTCTCATTACAGGTCAGCAGTAGTGAGAATGCAATTCACCAAGCTGTAGGGTTTGCAATCACCCATATTTTCTGCTATGAGTAAATAACCCCAATTGATTTAATCATAAAAGAATAACAGGAAAACTACATTGATTTCCAAATCCCTAATGTGAACATCAGAATATATTGACTAAGTAGCATGTAAAAAGGTTTTATCCATTTGTATGAACTGAAGAAATATCAATATTTGATCATTACTCTAACAAAAAATTATGACAATTTGCAGTCATCTCAAAATGGACTGAAGGTGCATTCTGCAGTGCTATGGTTCAGTCTACAGGGTGAAAGTGATAATGCTCCCTTGTATTCATAAGCCAAGAAGAGAAAAATCCATATTTCAGGCAATTGCACCTCCTATTTATTGTTAGAGGCTACTTACATAACCCTATAGAACTGGTAAATAATATAGAATTGCTTTTATTAAAGAAACTAGCAAGCAATAGAAGATGTTAGTCCTATAACTGTGATCACCACAACAAATGATCAGTGCCACTCAAACCAACCTATGTCAAAATATCAAAATAAGAATGTAACAGTTTTAAAAAAATACAATCTCCACAATCCTTGTGGAGACGCCAAAAATATTTTAGCTCATATAATAACCTTAAACTGATCTTAATTTGCAGTGAAAGACTGCAAATTAAGAAAGACTAAAGACCAAAATTTTCTTAAAAGTTCTAATAAAGTGGTACTACCTTGACAAAGCTAACCAGTCCACTTTATTTGGTCTGTTGGCTTTTTTTGGTTTAGGTTTTGGTTTTACATTTAGGGTGGATGTCAGGGTTGTAATGCTCTTTAGTGCAGGTGGTCACCTGGAAGTGAGACCAGAAAGAATTCTGTGGCCAGCCAGGTCTTTGCAAACAACTGCTAGAGAAGGAAAAATCCTAAACTGCAAAGACAGCGACATCTTATCCCATTGAAATTTTCTTTATGCTGTCAAAGACAAGTATCACATGGACGGAAAATCCTACCATTTAGCACCAGCCTTTTTTCTGGAAGATCTAAGGGACAGAGCTACACCAGTGATACACTGAGCTGGCAGAGGATCTCTTCGGTGGTAATTTGCTTTGTACCTACAGAAATCTGGTGACCCATGTTTGAACGTGCCACTAATGGTTTCTTCCTTGGTGGAAACGGGGTTGAAGTCACACACCTAGGCACCATGCAGAGGAACCTCCCTGTGAGACAGAGCCAGTGTCATCCAGCAGCAGGCACTGTAAGCAGGCACAGGGCAGGCCTGGGACCAGTGACCAAAGCAAACTTCATTGCCCGTAAAACTATAAGACAGTCAGAAGATCCTAGACTCAGTGTGGCTTGTAGCAAATCAAACTCCTTCCCTCTGTGCATTTCACCAGTTGGTAGTGAAGGCATTCCTACATCCTGTCCTCATGCTCAATTACAGCTTCGCCAGGGCATTTTGAAGATCACTTAAGAGCCCAAGAAGGTTCAGGAAAATTCAGGTGTAGCTAGAGCAAGTGAAAAGATGAAACTGTGAATTAGAGGACACAAAATATAAGTAGTGGTTATTACAAACCCCAAAGTTTCCGTCCTTTAGGAACCATCAAAGATTGTGTTTCTCTACTACCAGAATGAGCAGTTTGCTCTGCAAGACAAAAACTGCTGAAAATAGACAAGTTTCAGGAGCAGGTTGACAATACAGCTAATGTAAGATAAAAATCCCCTTGGAGGAAGTCTGTGAAATAGGAAAAAAGCTAATGGGGAAAATAGTCATTTGACCTATTTGGCACATCAAAACGAAAGCAGGAGAGGTAAGAAGAAAAACAGAAATGAAGCAACCAAATTCCTGTGAAGTGGCTGAATATGTATCTGAGTTGAAACATCTAGAAAATTGCAAGTTCAGCTAGAATTCAGATTTGAAGCCCTTGAAGCCACAGGAAAGATTATAATTCTTTTCATTGACTTTAAATTAATTTTTAAAACCTTTTCTAAGTAGAAAAAGGATTGCAACATTAACTAGAAACTTCAGGATCTAAAATGTTGCATACTTTTTAGCTAGACTATTGAAAGTACCTGTCATATCCTCTGTCATTTTTAAAACATTTGAGACACATGGTTTTTCACAGGGATATGCAAAATGTCAAGCCTTTACAAACTTTTTCAAGCATAAGCCTCTAGGTCAATTCATGAACAGGAGAAGGTTTTTTATTATGGCTCATTTAGGAGAAAAAACTGAGCATTACTTCAGTTGGCAATATTCAAACTGCAGTTTTGCTTGTGGTGTGGGTGCATGTGCAATGGACTAGAGAAAGGTCAACTGATTACATTTTAGTTGTGAGCAACTTTTAATGAAGTAGACATTTAAGGAGCTGCAAAATCAAGGGATGGCTGTTTTTCTGTGTAGGCAAGAAGAAAAATCTTGTTTTGGTGCTCTTTAATATTCTACATGTAGTTAATCCAAACCAATACATAATTATTATATTAATTTTGATCGCAAAATAGTAACTTGAAAGAAGCACTGTATATGCTAACCTGTCATCTTTAGATATAGTAACTAAATGGAGTATATAATTGATGGTCAATATGTATTGAAAGTTGAATAATAATAACCTTAATAATTCTTTGTTGTTTGGCAATGCAGATCTTAGCAAGCCAAAGTTTTTACTGTTTTAGCTAATTGCTTGAAAGGAACCATTCATGCCATATCCAGTTTTGGTTCTTCATCCCTGAAATTCATCTCAGTTTGGAGCAGAATCTTATGATGGGCAAGTCATGACAATTCTCCATTGGTCATTTGAGAAGTTACAGCTTTCTGTGTTACTTTCCCCATGACTTCAAATATAGCTTTATTTACTATGGATTAAGATGGTTACATGCTTAGCTGCATGTAGGAATCAAGGATTACAGAATTTAATTTCTACAGACAGTATAAATTTCAGCTCTCGTTTAAATATTTTGTTTTAAAAGGATAATAAACCCAGATTTCTGAAAAGTACAGAATGAAGAAGACTTTTCAATCTCCAGTAGTGAAACTAAAAAGTTGTATATTGGAGCTACTTTCTGAGTTCTCTGTAGTGAATCAAGTCACAGAGATGGGGAATTTAGAATGAAAAAGACCCGGTGCCCAACAATTTCTTGTCCTGAAAGTAGGCCTCTGGATGTACTTCTGCCTGGAAATACAGTAGCTTCTCCATGTGCATCACTGCAGAAGAACAAAAGTCCAGCTGAAATCACTTAGGGTGATTTCAGAAGGAGTCATGGCAGATAGCTTTCACAGCCAGCACATGGACTGAACATTGGGCCCACAAGAACAAATCATGGATGTTTCCATGGTCAATGTCATGGTGAGAAAGAATGCCATTTCAGACGCCCCGTGACAAAAATCATGAAGTCATACTCTAGATGAATTATCCACTGATGGGAAAATGCTCTCCATCGAAGCAGAAATATTTCTTTTCCTTTTAAATACCTTGCAAAGAAACCCAAAATTAGTAAAACTGTATTTCTGATGTCATCTCTGACTGCCGCCACTGGACCACCTCTGATTTAATATTACATTCTCCTTGAAAAAAATGAAGTACTGAGGAAGAATTTATCATAGCTCTGTTTTACCTGCTCCATTCTACAGTGTATCCACTTGTACATTACCACATATGAGCTTTTGGAAGTTGAGTTTTTGTAGCTCCGTTTCTAATCTGTTGAATATTAGGTAACAGGTATTATGGAGTCCTTTGAGATTTGTATAGTAAAAATCCTTGGCAATGAAGTTTGATTACCAGATCCAAATCAAAATTCTTGAAAAAAAGTCCCTATTTAGGTATATTTAAGTGCTACAAAGCTATCATACTTTTTGTTAAATAAGAGTAATAAAGCATGCTAAAAGACTCTTACACTAATTTCCATGTTTGCTGCACTGTTTTAGTCCTGTCATAAGCCTGTTGTAGCTTTAACAGAAATACAATCTGCTGCAGCATATTTTATTTCCAGTATTAAAGTAGAAAAGGCAAAACAGGCAGAGCATGGTAAGTCTCCAGGTTTTTTTTCTCATTAGGTATTCTGAAATATCTGATCATTAACGGATTTCACATTTTCTTTTCTTTTCTTTTTTTTTTTTTTCTTTTTTTTTTACAGAAAGTGTTTTGGCAGCTGGAACACCTTACATTTACTCTTGGACTCCGGCTGTGGGAGCTAGAGCAGCAGACTGCTGACAGCACTCATTGCTCTGTCTGAGCCAGTCTTTCCCACATTCTGATGTTCAGCTTTTTCCAAATGAGAATTTGCTTTTTAATTAACAGGCAAACAAACAAAGAAGGAGGCTGTTTGTTCTAGGACAAGGATTGCCTGCTTGTCAGCATCCTAGGACAGCTGGCGCAGGGGGGAGAAGAAAGAATTTAATATGGAATTGAGTTTGTTTGTAGATACTGATCTCACGGTGAGACCCTGGGCAGAACCTGTGGTCTGGCCTGGGGGAGTCTGTGTGTTACAGGCTTTGAGCAGCATTTGTTGCTGTGACATGGAAGCTGTAAGGTCTCCAGTCATCTCTGCTCCACAGGGCAGGACACTTTCCTTGTGCCCTGCTACAGGGTGGCATCTTCCCTGGTGAAGTGGCCCCAACAGGCTCTGTGTCAGTACGCCCTATAGCAGCTCTTAGCAATCCAGCTTGGGAGCAGCAGAACTTCTTGGAAGACTGTCAGCAGACATAAATCTGCAGGTGGTTACTGATCTACACGAGACCTGCAGCACTGTGGAGCCCCTCCCTCCAGGAACTGCGATATGCAAAAGATGAACAAAACAGTGTAGTTAAACTACCTCTCCCATCAGCTGATTACAAAATTCCGCTAGGGATGTACCTACAGCAGAAATCCTCCCTGGATTATTGCACTGCCTTATACTATGCCAGCAGAAAATTCTGGTTTTCATCCAGTTCAGAATTTCAGTATTCTGTTCTCTATCAGCGAAACATTCACTCTAGGACCTCCACCTTCACTTTAGGATTTTCCTCTGAAGCATTTAGGTGTGGCTTAAACTGTCTTTTGGAAGGGATTGTTTATGTGGAGTAAAACACCAGTTTACCTGAAGAAACACCCCATGTTTTAATTACATTTGAACAGGACTCACTACGCACAAATTTGAAACAGTTAAACTGACTAATAGTTATCTTCAGTATTTATTCCTCAGTGCAATCTTGTGTTTCTGTTGCCTCTCTGAGCATGTTATATTGCCCAGAGAACTGGGTGTAATTTTCCCCAAATTTGTTTAACTGTTACCACACAGGTGATAAATGGGCCATGTGTTCTACAGGAGTACATCAGCTATGAAGCAGCGCATCATCAACGTGATGCAGTGACAAAATACTCATTAAGAATGCACCGGATCAGACTGGAAAGGACTGTACAGGGTTTTTCTCAGCTCTGATGCCCTCTTACCTCCATCACAGCCATGTCAGAGAAGGTGATGTCAATGCAACCTCGAGATTTAAAATTTTAAGCACATTGCCACACTTACTTAGTGTTACATATTAAGTACTAAACCTAAAGCAGTTACATCACCATAAAAACTGTTAGTCTAGAATAAATACTCTCACAAATCAAATAAATGAAACCAATACAAAATATCTTGCCTCTAGCACAACTGCATCTGTATTACTAGTCTTGATATAAAACTTCCAAACAAATTGTTTACGTTGGCACTATGTCCCACACCTTATTTTTCTTGAATTCATGACTTTGAGGGCAGGATACTCTTTGAAAAACAGCAATGCACGGAAAAAAAGCAAAGTCAAAACAGGAGAGTCAAGACAAATAAACAAAAAATGTGTGTGTTTCTTCCATAAGTGGTAGCAGTCTGAAGAATCAATCTTTAGCAGACTTATTATTAGCTGGTACACTGTTGAATAGCATCCCCTTATGCAAGCCATTTCAATGACACTTTAAGTGAAATACCAAAAAAAGAGGGAAAAAAACCCTCATTTTACAAGGCTTCTAAGGGCAGATTTTCACTTTACTAGTTGTAATCATATGTAACTGTAAATTCAAGAAAATTCATACAGATAATCTTCCTTTGGGAAAAAGTGGTGGTCTGAGTAAAAGCAATTTGAAAATGTTTTCCCTCACTTTGCTTCTAGCGTGCATTCTATCTTGTTATAGGTAATACAACATAAAATCCTTTCTGGTAGCGTTATTTATTTTAAAATAACTCTGATCAAATAGGATCTCTTTAATTTGAGAGACAAGTGACAGGATCCCTTGTTGTTTACTTGATATGTGCTGCTTTTCCTCCTACCTGCTGTTTTCACTGGCTGTAAAAATTCATTCACAGCAGGGAAGCCATTGGCCTTACCTGTCTTTAATTTATGTGGCATTTCGAATTGTGCCATCATTGCAGGTGTGGTCAGGCTTTGTTGAGGCTTCTTTAAAAAAAAAATTAAAAATTCTGATCTACCTGCTTGAGTCTGTCAAGAGCCCATTTGTATGCATGCAGCTAATGTGCTAGAAATAAAAGCCACAACCTGTCAAATAAACTCCTGCACCTGTATGAAGCAGTTAAATTGTTCCATCTACCATTATTCTCGGAGATCAAAGGGCCCTCACTGTGAGGGGCTCTGAAGAAATAAAGAAAATGATAGACCTACTTGTCCTTGAGCTAAAAAAGAAGGGGTGGGGGAAAGAAAGAAAAGTGGACCAGTTCAACTACCTGAAGGAGCTTTTGTTTGGCATGGGCACAACATGAACGCATTCTTTCACATTAAGACCCAAGAGGAAGAAATTCATTCACCCTTATTATAGTGACGTAGCTCTGGCATTGATGTGTTTTTAACCTTGAATAATTGTTGTCTCTAAAGCTCCAAACAAGTTTTATCCTGTCCACAGGTCAGTTTTGTTACAAAGGCCAATTAGTGGTGCTACCTTAGCCTGCAGCAAAAAGCCAAGTAATGGTGGGGCATGCCCCATCCAGAGGTGATGAATAGCCTGTAGAGCTATAATTTGAGAAGGGGGGGTAGGGGGCTTTGAAGCATTTACCTTACATGGAACTCCATTGTCACTGCAGGCTGTTTGATCTTTAAATAATTTACTTAATGATCTCACCATGGGAGCAATTGGCAGAGCAAGATTAGGTTGTAAGGGCCTAATGGACATGGGAAAACTTAAAATTACTAGAAGAGAGGTATGTACAGAACAGATTTTTTTTGTGTGTGTGGATTCATGATTTATAAGGGGGGGTAAGCTATAAATTATAGTATTTGCTTGATGTGTTCTGGCAGAGGAAACAAGAAGAAATTCTGTGTTTGGTGAATGTTTCAGGGAGTTTAAATCCTTATTCTTTTAATCTTTGTGGTTTTGTTTTGTTTCTCCTTAAAAAAAAGGTGACCCAGGGAAATTATTGTTTTATAATAGGTTAATAGGTCAGCAATAAAAACCTTTGGCCACTGTGAATAAGTTGTTGTTAAAAGGTCATGGTTAGCATAATATTTCATTTTTGATAAATAAAGGGTTGGAAAGTCTGGGTCCAGAGCTTGTGAATGGGAAAAGTGTAGCATGACCCCTTTTATGCAGTAAATATTGTAAAATATGAATTATTAACTCACTTTGTGATTAAACTTGAAAAATATGCACCATTTTGTGGATACAGGATTTAGGCTATTCTACAGTATCCTGAAAAAAAAAGCAGTAGTCACTAAGGCCCCTTTAATTACTTGCAGATAACAATTGTTGCATTCCTCTGGTATTACACTCATTTACACATAGAATACTAAAAATAGAAAAGGAAAGTTAATTAGACCTATGGAAGGATTATAGACATTTTAATACAGATCACTGTTTAATCATTTAATATCTGCCTTTGTAGATGGATAACTTTATGTAAAACTAAAAATAACCTCATGAAGTGCTTGAGACATACTTGCCTATTACATGCAATTTCTAGGCCTCTCATTGAGGTAATCAAGAGTAAGCATTTAAAATGTCTATATAAACATAACCAAAATATCTATACAAATGCAAATAAAAAAAGGCAACATTTTTATCTGAATTGTTCATATTAGTATCTTTTTGAAAACTTCTTACAAGACAAGAAGTTCCTGATCCCGAGTCAGGAAGCAAATGACAGCGTCTCTTATTGCCTTGGATTTATGTGTGACTTTACTACTAAAGCTGATCCCACATCCTCTGAGAATTTTGAATCTTCATTTCTTCAAAGTTCCTGCACTTTCAAGTGTTCTTTCTCTATTTGTTTTTTTTGGTCCCCTCTTTCCCCGTCCAAGCCATACACTGAAAATAGAGAGGATTATGGCTCAGTAAATTTCCCTGGACTACATGGTAAAAAAGGTAACCTGTGAGGAGAGTTGAAAACAGAAAAAACCCACCATCCTGCAGTTTTACAAAAATATTTCAAATAAGCAACATTGTCTGGAATAAGTTCTGCAATAGAAGAGTTCTATTAGGACAGAGTTGGAGTGTTTAAAGCTGTTGCCTGATGCAGTTCACTGACAAGCGCCTTCACTGAAGATCTAAGCTCTGCTCTTACCAGTGTTTGACTAAAATTGAGATCTTTCTGGCAGCAACTCTGGAAGCTTGTTATTGAAAACACGTAAAAACCTCAAACTGTCAGATGCCAATGACAACCGTGAAGGTCCCTGTCCATCTGCTTCTAACATGAGAGCTTTGACCTTATGGAGTGCCTGTAGTTTCTCTTGTAGGTTGATCCTTCCTTTTCATTGAATTTTGGATGAAGAACAGTCTGACAAAGAGTTTGATGTTGTTGAGAACACCTTGAAGACAGTAAAATATAGGAGCTAGAAGAGGTCCTGAAACAGGTCTGTCAGTATAGTCCTGCCCCCAAATTTGATATGTTCCAGGTGGGCTTGGAAGAAAAGAAAGAAACACTGGAACTGGTGCCACAGCTGTCTAAGTGAAAAAAATACTCCTGATTACTCAAAGAAAAATGAAATTACAGCATTGGTGGAAATGTAGTGTAGACTGTTGACTTAATTCATTAACATTCGAAAACAATTGGTATTTAGGTTTGAAAAGTTTACTTTGTTTCAGTGCAGACACACTTGGTAATATAAACAAGTTAGTTTTACAGTCCCCTCTTCTATTTAATTCATTGCCTGTTTGATATAAGATACACCCCAACCTAGGGGAAAAACCTCAGGGGAGGTTTAGTTTGGATATCAGAAAAGTGTTCTTCACCAAGAGGGTTGCTGACCAGTGGAACAGGCTCCCCAGGGAAATGGTCACAGCACCAATATTTACAGAGTCCAAGTAGTGTTTGGACAATGCTCTCAGGCACCTGGTGTGATTCTTGGTGTGTCCTGTGCAGGGACAGAAGCTGGATTTTGTGATCCTTATGGGTCCCTTTCAACTCAGGTTATGCTATAATTCCATTTAAAAAAAAAAAAAGAAGCCATAATTTAAAAGTATTTTAAAGTAATATTTAATGGTTAGTATTAGTGAATTGTTCTAAAACTGGAAGTACGTGTTTAGCAAGTACATTCATGTATTTTTAGACTTTTTTTATACATTTCCAATATATTTCAATTATGTATGGCATTATGTCACACTCCCCCTAGCACAACACAAAACTTTTTCCTGCCAAATAGTCCAAATAAATATTAAATAATTATTAAATTTTTGAGCTGTAATGTGTAGGTGTCTTGAGTTGAAATCAATTGTGAGGGAGAAAAAAGGACCTTAAACTTAAAAAAAGGTAATGTTTTAAGAAACAATATTCCTGCCTCATATGCGGACATGAGAATGGTTATAGTTTGTATTGGCTGAAAGTGATAAAGATATTACCATTTAGTGCTTTACACATAAACATAAAGTCGTGAAAACAAACCCAATATGTTCTTGAATTACTAGAAATAAAAGCAGAAAGAGAATAAAAGGGAGAGAGTAAATGGTAACATGCCCAAAGCACAGTCAAACACTGAGCAAGAATGAGTGAAGGGAGTAGAGGAGGATGGAGGCCAGCTGCTGTATTTTTAAGAGGGAGAAGGCTGTACACAGCAAAGCAAATATGATACCCAGCCCTCAAAGCTGGCACAGTTCACCTGCAGATTTATACCTTGGAAACAGCTGGAGTAAACAGAAATCTGCTCCAAACAGACTCTATTTTTTGTTGCCTGACTAATAAAACATAAGAGCTGCTTGGGAAGAACAGATATCTTCCAGCAGAGTGCACCACAGAATGGTCCATAGAGTATCTCAACTTGGGGAAGATCTCCAAAAGTAAGACACATCAGACAATATGTGCATCTAAAGCTCTGTGTGCTTCACTGGCAGCATGGCTGATTTCTGGTGGTAAATCTCTCCCTGAAATCTTCCCTGGAAAAGGTAGAAAAGGCTGGTAGGCATGGCTTAAACAGTACCTCAGATTCTCTAGCATGTTAGTCTGGCATCTTTCCATCTGGTTGTTTCAATTATTTTGTGATATTAATGGAGAAAAAAAAATTAGAGGATAAGAATCAAAAAGATTATTTTCAAAAATGTGCTTTTTACCTGTTCATTCACTGACATACCAAGAATTTCCAATTAATATGTGCAGAGAGAGACTTTTGTTTTTTTCCTCCAAGAAGAAATATTGAATGTAATGATGTTATATACCTGCAAATATAAAATATAAAATGTAAAATATATATACACATCCTGGAATGTACAAATGAAAGGCTGAAGGATTACAATATAAGGGATATCTGGGTAAACACAAACACTTGTTGATACAAGACTGGGACACAGACATGCATAAGCTGATAAACTTTCTTTGAAGTGAATAGGACTTTTGCAAACTTATGTAGCTGCCAAGCTTTGTATAGCAGCCGGTGACATTTTATTCAGTTGAGTTAATGAAATGTTTGCCTGTGTGCAAAAAATGCATTCATGGCAACTTTAAAACTTTAAATAGTTTTGTGGTTTTAGTAATAATGACAGGCATCACCAGACATCCTTCATGATGGATATCCTCTGGATTTGGAAAAAAGGCAGTCTGGTAAGCTTAAAAAACACTAACAAACCATGACAGCATACCTGAGGTGGAAGATCTCTTCCAGGGGCAAAAAGGGTAGATCAGACTCAATAGATCAGCCAACATTTCGCCTCTTCACTGAATCTGCCAATTAGTGCAGAGCATTATGGCATGTTTGTGTTGTGGCAGCTAGAGAAAGAGACCTGCCAAACTCATTCTATACAGAACCCCAAACATCCATTAGATGCAAGATGCTTTTTATCCTGATGAGTTGGCTTCAGTTCAAACTAATGGCCAACTGATGAGAAAGTTCATTAACTCTGAAGCATTCAGTCCCTCAGGAGGTGTAAACTAAAAAGTGGGGTCCTACATATATACATAACATAACAAAAATGATGTTAAAATATTGAAATTACAAAGCCAAACACTTTAATGGTCGGGAACAGGAGAATTAAATTCATTCCTCAAATTTTCATGTTGTCTGCTTTTGCACATGCACTAATGCAGTCTTTAATTACAGTCTGTCGTTATTTTTTCCCATGTGTATTGGAAGGCCACAAATCCTCAGTAACAACCTCTTCCATTGAATGTGCTAAGTGAGTGAGCTATTGCTCTTTCTTATTCAAGTCCCATGCTCTTTTATTGCTGCATATCTGGTTTATGATATCAGTCCAATAGACACTGTACAGAAGCTGAAGATGTGGAGATAAATGGATAACAGTGTGACTCCACTAAAACCAACAGCATTTACTGAAGACATGCACACAGAGAAAAAGACCAAAATGTTTTTCTCCTTCCCTTCACATCTTCTAACTGTATAATATCAGATACTGAAGAGTACTTTCTCAAGTCCACTTGCTTTTCAACTGTGTTTCCCAAGAGCTGTATGCCCACTTATTTTGCAGTATAGCTGTCAGATGAGTTCAAGAAAATATAGGGAAACTAGACACCTAAAAACAACCATGTCTTTTCGAAGTCCTTTTCTTTAATTGCTAGGTGTCATAAGGTATAAGTCAAGAGTCAAAAACTCAGGGATGTTGTCTTCTTGCACATGGGGTCTAGTGGTGATTGAAAGATCTCTGAAGTTACTTCCATAGCCAACAGAGTTATAGCAAGTAAGGGTGGGATCTTGTGGAAATTAATTCCTTGGGAGACACAGAGGTAAGAAATAAACATTTGTCTAATCTAGAAAAAAAGTTGGGTTGGGCAAAAATTTATCATTGTTATTTACATTTTTTTCTTCACCTTAGAAGTGCATTTGTGTGATCAAATGTATGCATATATAGGGATGTGCAGGAGTACAACATAGAGCAAGGCAGCACTATGTAAAAGTAAGACAACTCTTGGAAATTCAACGCAGCTGCAAGAGCAATGTGCTATTTCTTCTTAGACTGTCAGAAATAAAATGGCATACATGGAATCATCCATCTATAGCTGCTATGTGTAATGTAGCAACAGGAAAAGATTGTAAATAAACCAATCTTTACACACTAAATTGTGATTCTGTGCCTAGCCTCTGCCTTGTCTCTGCTTTGCCTTATCAGGGGTTTGAAGGTTTGAATAAAGCATCACAGAGCTAGGAAAATCTCTTTGGGAGACACAGAGGTACCGAAACAAACATTTGGCTAATCTGGAAAAGAACTTGGGTTGTGCAAAAAAACATGCTACCCAGCCTTAATGAACTGGCCCTTTAGTGCTAGATTCAAGACAAAATAAATCCCTCCTACTTGCATGTGGATGTAGGTGTTAAGTGCTACTTATCCATAACACAGAGAGGATGTGCACACCCTCAGGGCACAGGCCGCACAGCAGACAGCATCCATGCATTTAACCCACAGGAAAAGACAGAAGAGAAGGAGATGGAGATGAAAAAAAAGAGGACCAAATCATCAATACATGGCCATAACAAGCCACCCTGTAACTCCTATTCCAGGTTAAGCTCATCCCACCAGATCACTCTTCTGCCTGAGGCAATGCAAACTCAGTGTATGCATTTCTAGACTCCTAAATGTAACTCCTAAACAAAACAGATTTGACCACTCACTTCATAAATCTTCTCTGCCATTCAAATATGTCATTCCTTGATCTTTGGCTTCTCTTATTCCCTGTTTTCATAGGTATATATTTTTTGCCTTATCACTGAACCATATTTTCATATTATTTGACCAAACACACCTAAGTACACACCTAAAAGTCACCAGACACACAACAGCTTTGTCTGTAAGCTTTAAGGGTTGTTTGTAGAGTTTATAAAAGAAAGCTAAAATTTATTAGAAATCAAAGACAAATGCCCCTTTCTGCTGCAAAGGTTTAGCAAAACATAAGGATTTTACCAAGTGTGAAACACAGTGGTTTTAAATTCAGGCTTATTTATGTTTTCCAATTGTCTACCATGTAGCTAGTTATTCCTGGAGTTAAGTTCCCAAAGTTATTTTTTATTATTTAAAAATAAATTCTAAAGATATTTCTGCTAGATTACATTAATAATGCAAATATTCACTGATATGTGTGCTTATGGATGGACACCATTAGGCAAAATGACCTGTAGAAAGTATGATGTTCTGTTTTATTCTATTCATCCTGATCAAATTTAAGTCCATATGAGTATAATTTTGTTCAGCTCAGCCTTTCTTATATTTTCCTGTCTTTTTCTTGTTTCTAGAAACTCCACACGATGATTTTTTCCTTTCATCTTGTTCAGTTTAAGAGAAAGCATCTCAAGTGTGACCAGTTTTGCATGACATTCATTGGCTGTTTAAACTGAATTTTTATCCTAAGAAGTGTCACAGTGTGGGATGTACCCTCTTGTGGGCAAAGAGAATTTTTACAGTCATCCCTGTCTTGTGCAGACTCCAGCTTGGTTTCATTTGGGCTCTCTCATTGTAGAAGCATCACATCAATATGCAGGGTTTAAGACAGCATTTTCAAATTTCAGTTTCTAAAATTGCTCCCATTGAGCAACATTGAAGGAATCCATACAAGATTTTAGGAGCCATAATGCACCTCAGGGGAAGAGCTTATGGATCTACTAGGTTACTGGCCGAAAGCTTTTAGAGAGCTCTTTAATGGAAAAGCATGGTAAGTATATTATAAATGTAACTGTGTAGTATGAGGGGTGTTTTGCTGGGCAGTAGCCAGAGAGATGAAGCTGCTGAGGGATCTTCAGGTTCCCTGATGGTGCTGTCTTCCAACTGCAATGCCCAGCTTGGACTCTAGCTCCACATCCCACCATTGCTCCAATGTCACTGTGTAGAGCCCCTACCCCATTTCATGGAGCCCCAATCCCACCAGGTAATGCTGAGCAGGAAGGTACTTTTTGTTCTGTAATCCAGCACTGCAAGATGCTCCCCTGTCCCTCTGCGGCTAAGAGGTGATGCAATTCCCATGTGGGCCCTACCGGATCACCTGGACAGTGAGAGGATAGATAAGTTCTTCTGCATCATGCCTGTTAATACAGATGTCTGCCTTGAACTACAGAATCTTCAGTTGTTATGCATTATGCTCCAACGTATATATATACTGGAAGCTATATTGTATTAAAAAGTAATTTGCATTTTTCATTCTTCTGTGTTACAAAAAAAAAAGGTAATTTGAACATGGATACTTAGGTATGTTTTCCAAATTCTAATAATCTGCTTTCCTAGATTAAATCATGCAATTAATACTATTTCCATAAAGCTTCTATAATTTAATTTTCGCTACAACTGCTTATCATTTATTGTTAAGCTGCTAAATTTTATGATCTTAAACGAGTAATCTCTCCTTTGTTGAAGGTACCTTTTAAAATATGAAAATATTTAGATACATTTCACAATATTTGTACTAAATCGAAGAAAAATAGATATGGACTGTTTAATCAAGTTTGATCAAACACAGCTATATATTTTTCCATTAATTTAAATTTATGCTAATAGTATCTTGATTGAACTAAAACATCAGACTAGATAAAAACAACTCCAGTGTAAGACTTTAATGAATTTGAGATAAGCCTAAATATGGTCTGTATTTTTCCGCTCCTTCTTTCTTATAAATGTTTTCAGCTAACCTAGCTAAAACCTCACAGAAGCCCAAAATCACAGAGTACGTGAGGCTGGAAGGCATTCTGGGGGTTGTCTACTCCAATCCCCTGCTCAGTGTAGGGTCAGCCAAAGAATATTACCCCGGATCTTGCCCAGTTGGGTTTTGGATATCACATTTGAAGGATGAAAAATGTACAACCTCTCTGAGAAACCTGTTTCAGTGTTCAACCATACTAGCAGTAAAAATTTTTCATCTTGTAAATATCAATTTTAGAAAGTGTTGGCAATACCAAAATATTAATGCGTTAGGAAATATGTGCAGTTAAATAATGCAGACTTGTTCAAAACTATAAAGTAAGAAACTTTGTGAAAAATCAGACTATGGGGACCTTAGACTGGACTCTTAATATCAGAGCCTTTATGCTGCATAAATACCTACTTCTCATTTGTAACACAGAAAAAGTTAATTTGCCTCACAGGAGCTCTGAGATAAATTCAATGTCGTTTGTGATGCAGTCAAATATTGCAGTGAGGAGTACAACAAAAGGAGAAAAACAAGAGAGTATTAACAGTTTGGTATTCAGAACAAGGAATACAATAAACATGACATAAGATCACATGCTGAATGGAGACGAAATTTAATGCTGAATAGAGACAATATGTAAAGCTGAATAGTGTTTTGTTAAGTGAGCACTGTCCATCCTGTGTCTTTAAAGAGGCAGAAGGCTGGTGACAGGCACAGTGTATGATCATATAATTAATGATTGATTTTTTAGCAGAGATATTAAAATGATCCAAATAAGGATTCCATGGGAACTGCCAAACTTCAAATATTTAAGTTGATGGTCTTAACATATAGACAATTATTTATTCTGTGACCATTAGCACATTTAAGCATAACATCATTCTCAAAAAGACTCTTGTTAATAAAAAAAGCCCACAGGAGCATGCTAATAAACCCTAATTTCTCTATGTGTCTGTGATTTTTGGGAAATGTTAGGTTTAGAGGCGTTTTATTTTCTGCTCTGCATTGTGAGTCTGATGTCATTTAAATACATAAGAGCCCTATTGTTCTGTCATTTATGCCCCGTGCACTTCTGCTTTTAGCATGATTAAACAAAAGAGACACATACCAAAGCTTTCTCGTTTGAATAATGCAGCATCAATATTTTACATCTTGGGCTGCATTTCAATTTTTTGCTCAGCAAGGTGAACACTTGAAAAGGAAGCAACCATTGCTTGCAAAAGTGTCAATTAAGTTGCATTCTCTTCTTTTCCAAGAGATTTGTGTCTCAAAAAATACACGTTATTGAGTAGTTGTCATTTTGTTGTAAACCAGTTCTCCAACTGATGCAGTTTTTTTTTCTCCAGTAGAATAAGAAAAGCAATAATGTATTTACATAGCAAGCCCATTCTTAACACTTCCAGCATGTTTTTTTCAATGGATAAATTCTTCTTTCACCTGTAGTAAGGAGAAGCAACACTTGTGATAGATGTACCTGAGTGGACCTAGTGCACTGCACAACAGAGGGAGTGGAGGGGCTCAGATCCCTCTTGTGCAAATCACGGATGTTCATGTTCGGGTTGGATTCAGCTGTGGAGATTATCGATTTTGGTTCTTCAGTCTACAGGAGTTAACACACTTTGGATCTTCAATAACAGCAGCATTTGGGTACCTTCTCTCGGCTCCTCTGTATGTAGAAGTGTTGTTAATGTAAAGATGCATCCTACAGTCATTTCACTAAGTGATGAAGCCCTACTCTTTAGCAGGAGATGTCTTCTGAGGTGCACACAGCCCCACTGTGCCCTGTTACTAGCTTTCAAAAGAGCTTCTTCCATGATTTTTTTCAGGCTTTCCCCAAAGAAAGCATCTCCATCTGGGTCTGTAGCTGTAACTTTACCATTTCTATGAGATGCACCCTTCCATAATGCCTTCTCTGTCCCTAGACAGAGACTTGAAAGCTGCATGTTTCTCTTTTGCATTGCAATTAATGCATTGTTATATTCAAACTCATGGGTTTGTGGATATTTACCAGCAAGCCAAAAGGGAGTTTCAGGGACAGCAAACATGCTGAGATATGGTTTCCAAATACTGGGCCAATCTCAAGCATGCAATGAGACACAATTGGTTTCCTTTCGAGAAATTCCATTAATTCCCATCAGATGCAAAATTTTATGCACGCATAACAGTACCTGACAAGACAAGACCTATAATATAACAACTCTCTGCCACTGTTTTGCCTCAAAAGCCTTCAAACCCACAGATTAAGGTGCTCACATATTAAGTGACTTCTCACATTTTTGCGGTTTGACTTGAAAATAAGTATTTGCTTTGTTAAGTTTCCCCTCCATCAGCATAACATTTTTACATGACAATTTTATAGTTCTTTTCCAGAATCATGAAATAATGCTTATTCTATATGACCATTTCTTCAAATAATTTCTTCAAATTACTTTAGTACTTTTTGCCTAAAGTTTATTGTGTTTCCTAATACTGTCTGAAAAGTACAGGCCATGACAAGCCACCCGAGTGATAAGTAGGTGCTTATTTGTCAAAGATGAAAATAAAAAAAAAAGCTGCAAAATGCCAATATAGTTTTTATGGAACAAAACTGGATAGGATCTAACATTGTAATAAGCAATTTAGTCCATTTCATTAATAACATAGTATTTGCAATGACTCATTCTTACCTTTGTCATAAAGCAACTAAATGTTGGAACTAAGCAGGCTCATTATGCAGTATCTAATATTTCATACTTAGCATCCAATCTTTAATATTTAATTTTGGGTTTGTTATTCAGGCACACTTGTTCTTTGTGTTGGAGATGATAAAACTGATTTCTGATATATATATATATAAATACCGATATTGATATAAAAATATAAAACAACTCCCATTTACATCAGCAGAGTTCAGTTTTATAAGAATCCATGGGCATAATGTAGTGAAAGTTACAAAGAGTTCAGAAGAAAAAAAAATTACACTACACACTTTTTGCATATTCAAAGTAGTTCAGTTTATCTCAGGACCATTCAGCTGCTGCTGTAGGGTGATAGAATACATATGATGACTTCTTAGATTCATGGAGTACCACCAAGACCCATGAAATTCCCTTTCATTGTCCAGGCTCAGCGCCTTTTTTATTTTCTCCCCCTCACCTCTTTCTTATTTATTCAGTTAACAGTAGAACAGAAACAAATATAGAGTATATATGTAACTATAACTTGTAAAATATGGCTGTCTCTTACTGCCTGGCAGTCACGAGGTATTATCTTGATAAATATGTATATGTACTAGAGACTATACTTTATTGCGGTTGGCTCTATTGTCAGTCTTTCGCATTACACAGCCAGAAATCCTTGAAGTTAAATGTCCAGTCTTTTGAAACATAGAATAAAAGATGTTTAAATACTTTTCCTTTTATTGAAGTGTTTCAGCACCTCTCATATTACTCAGAGAAATGAATTGCTTGGGAATGAGGTTAATGCTCTACAAAAACCTGCTTTTTAAAACCCTATAAGAGGGGTCAAAGACCAGGAAATGCTCTCACAATAATTCTCATTTTCAGCTGAATTGGCCATGGCAACTGCACTAAGAATGCAAGTTTGAATTTCATTACATTCCAGAAACCTGTAACTTTTCATTACAATGATTCATGCAATAACAGAAGGAAATAGTGAGCACTTCTGATGCAGCATACATTAATTTCTAATTTAATAAATTAGTATTTTAGATTAAGTAGCTACTTTCAAGTATAACAAAAAATAAATGTTCATTTGATACCTACTAAATGAATCCCTTTGCATTTTACCTGTAAAACTCTCTGTGTTTGGTGACAGGTTAAATGTATACTATACACTGTACATTGGGAGCCAACGTGTGTCTTCGTAATACCACAGCAACCATAGTGATTTTTGCAGCTTTCCTATTATTTTAAGCTGTTCCCATTGTCTTCTAAAGAACATAAGTAGAAGCTGAAAACTTAAGGCAACCAAACTCAATGAGCTCTCATTATGAACAAAATGTTGTATTGTTGCTTAACAAGTGACCATGTCACCCAACATGATAATACCTTTTTCCTTAATTATGTCTTTGTAGATCCAATACTAAGTCATTTCTCAAACAAAACTTTCATTAATAGCAATGGAAGTTTCCCTGAATGATGTTGCAGCACTGGCCTTTTAGGTATTTCCTCTTGTTTAACCATAATAATTCTATGAACCTGAAAGTATTTTTTTTTTTTTAAATTATGAGAGGTTTCAAGAACAGACTTGATTTTTTGAGAAATGACAAGGGTATACCTGTTTAGTTAACAGTGTTCCCTTGCAAGCAGCTTAAGGAACTCACTGCAAAGCAGTAAAGCAATACTCAGTAGTGGGAGGATAAGAATAAGAAGATACCTTACAATTTTGGAAAGCAAAATTACGTAGTTCTGCAATGCTTGAACCGAGATGCTGATACTTCTCAAGCACATCTGTAGTATTACTAGTATTATGGGCGGATCTATGTGCACAGCTACTTTTACCAAAGTTGTGGTTTAACATACCTTACAAGTTTCTACATACTCTGCAGGGAATTTCAAAGTCTCAGTTTTTATCCCTAGAAAGCTGTGAAATCACTGCCACACAGCTGCTCCTCTGCCTGAAAGCTTGGAATAGTCTTCTGCTTTTTCCAGCTCAGTGTGATGCTCAGAAGACTTCCTCCTGCTGGAATACACCCAGGTTTTTGCAGCTGGTCTGCAGCAACCTATTATTTCAGCCAGACAAATGATAATGAGAGAAACAGAACTTAACATCACCTGGAAATTCTGCTAAAAAGTTCTGTGTTTACTAAGGTTAAGCAGGATGTGTAGCAGTTGTATTGTGCAAGCAATAGACAGCAGCTTGGGTTGGATCTGCAGAGGTCAGATGAGATGCTGAGATATGCCAAACCATGATCTCCATCCCACATGCCCAAGAGTGATTTGAATCTCCAGCCACATCACCACCAGACACAAGTTTTGCTGAGAACATATATCCTATTAACATTTGTCCCCTCTGGTATTCTGTCCCCAGACTAGTGTTATACCAACTGTCTGCATGGCCAGAGCTGGAGGCAAATGTGATTGATTCCCCTGTCAAAGATGGCCTCTATCAAGGAAATACCAGGTCAAAGTGGCAAATTTGGCTGGGTCTAACACTCCTGGCCAAATGCTCTCTGCTAGGTATCCCCTATTCCCTCTTGGAGATGGGGCTCGCAACAATTCCTGATGCTACGTAGCAAAAATGGCCCATTTAAACCAGACATGTGCAGCCTCTTCTTCTGGTGAGAGCCAGTGAGATTTATAGGCAAAAGGCAGATCAGACAGTATCCTTAATCTCCTAGGTACAAATCACATACACTACCTGATAATAATAAAGAGCCAACCTTGCTGCTTCTTTTTGAAGTTGTTAAAATAGCCTGGAGTACATGATTAGAGCTTCTGAGCTGCCTCCAAAAGCAGATACACGTAAAAAGAAGTATGGATTTTGTCAGAAATATTTTCTTTTCGGGAGTCTAGTGTCATGGTAGGACATGAAATAGAGTGACTCCATATAGTTGTCAGAAGAGAAAGAAGGCTTTATTTACAATTCCAACAGTTTCTTTTATAACATGCTGTGCTAAAAAGGTATATTATTGGTCCATAGGACTGACACTTCTCTCCATTGGTTAAGCAATAGGAAACAACCTGGGGACAGTTGTTATGGGAAAGGGGACACTGTTTACTTAATCTGCTTTGAGAAACAGAGAGAGATGTTTTGGAAAAATAAACTGTTGACAGCTTTCCCTTGGGAAAGGAGCTAGCAATGGTTAGCAAGCTAAAATTCTCTCAGGCTCAGAAATATCAAGCCCACAGTCTAGTTTATACAATTTATTTTAGCAGAAACTATATCTAGGGAATCAAGTGCTCTGAAATTAACCTTCTCTATCCCCAAGGGGCATTCATGCAGTCCAAGAGATGTTTTCCTGGGAGAGATGATTTCATGCTAGATGCTCTTCAGAAGAGCCTCACATCTCTGGAACAGGCCTCTGCTGTGGCATAGCACTTTTTTGTTCAAGATACACTGGCAGCAGCAATTATTTGTTAACCTCTGAGGCCATTAGCCTAATGGCCAACACAGGGTAGAACTTATTTGTATAAAGAACAGTGTCTGGTATGGAGAATTAGCTCAAGTTTCTATGTGGTCTGGTAATGCTGAAAAATGAGTTAGTACTTCAGAGATTTTGAATGGTATTTTTATTGGTATAAATTAAAGTTATAAATATCAATATTACTTAAAATTATATTAACACAGCATTATTCTTAGAGATTTGTAGAAAAAGAAGGCAATTTGAGCCAATCTGGGACAATCTGGTTCTCATTTATGGAAACACATTCAAGTCTTGTGCTTTCAATTTCTCATTATGATGATTTTGCACAAGATTGAACAATATCTTCCTTTCAACTTTTCTTTCAGACTACTTTATTCCTTGGAAACAAAACAGAAATGGAAGTAGTAACACTGATGTTAGTGCTTTTCTCTTTTACCTGATCTCTGCAAAATTCAGAAAGGATGATAAAGAATTATGAATGCACATGAAATATTGAGAGGCCCCGAGCATGGTGTCTTCTTAGCATTTTCCATGGAAACTCTAAGCTGATGTATCTAGTGGATTTCTGATTTGCAGCTATCCTCTGCTCCTGTTCTGTTTGATAAGTACTGGGGAAAAAAGTGGCTGAAAAATCAAAGACAGAAAGATATTCTGTAAAGTGGCAATATCTAAAAGCCTGATGTTGTAAATGCTCTGTTTGGAGTGCCCTTTGAAGTGGCATGGAATGCACAGGATACTTGCCTATTCATTTAGCCACTGATAAGGTCCTAATTAGCACAGCACTCAGAACCTCCCATATACTGAAGTATAGAAATAACTACGGCTTTTACTTCCTTCCTTTGCAGCTGTAAGTGAAACAGCTTTTAGGGGTTTTGCTTTTTACCAACGTGTGCATTTAGTCTACTTGTAAATACCTCACTAAGTGAAAAAAAAATAAATAGATCAACAGTCACAGAAGGAAAACCTGTTTTTATTGCTGGAAAGTAGTGGATAGAGCACTCATCTGAGTCACGCAAGGGAATTTCTGTGGGTTTAGGTCAAGCTTCACATACAAACTCTGGCCTGCAGGCTAACACTCTTCAGTTCAGTGCAACACAGCTGGCAGAGTGAGTAATGATTGCTTCTCTGTCCAGGACTGGACTATCAGACCCTTAAATCCTAAAGTTTATTCCAATGGAAATGTTCCAGTGCGCTGAAGTGCCTCCTGAAAGCAAAACTGCCGGATCAGGCCCTTCAATTGTAAAAAAATGACATTTAATATGGACAGACAAAGGCACTGGAGAAGAACACAGTGACTCTCTGTATACCTGGAAGAGGGATAGTAGTACAAAACAAGCTTTTCTTTAACCACAACGGCAATCTTCTAACAGCAGCACCCACTCAAAAGCATAGAACTCAGAGGTTGATAATCATCTTTCAGTTCAGGTTATTGCATGCAATTTTTCACATTCATTCAGTTTTCTTCATACAGCTCTTAGTAAAGTAACTCCCTTAACAATAAAAGCTTTTATGGCAGCCCATTACACAGGAGAACTAACCACTCCTAGTTTTTTTATTGGCTTCTTGGAATATTTATAGTAGTCTTTGTTCTGTTTGCAAGCTTATGCATTTGGGTGTGTATGAAGATTTTTCTATTTTTATTTTTTTTACTTTGGCAATTGGTTTTGACAGTGAAGTACATTTATTTTTACATCTGTAAGGCTTTAAAGTTTTATATTTGTTTTCCTTTATATATTATTATTGGCATCAAAGCCAACATTCTGTCTGCTCCTCATTGTTTAACACTTGAACATTCACTGCTGTGGAATTTTCAAGTTGCCACCATGGTACCTCTTCTTGATAAACTGGTTACACTCTGCGCACAAAGAAATTATGAAATTTGGCTCCATACTAACAAGTCAAAGGATTTATTTGGTGTCCAAAGGGACAGATTAACTTTCTATTCCAATAATTTGAGAGAAAAACCTCATGTTAAAACAATAAATTGGCATTCTTGTAGAAATCACCTCAACAGTAACTGAAACTGCCACATCTTACTTCTGCATAGCATTTTGGACTCAGGATGATCTCAAAAATCTTGATAAAGCCTATGTAAAACTAAAAATGGTCCCAAATAGAATCTGGCTTTGAATCTCTCTATCCTGGTTTTCAATTTTTTAAAAAATTTAATTCTATATTCTTTTTTCTCATCAACAACAATCTTGTATTGTTTACATCATCTTCATGAAAATCGTATTGAATATTGTAACCAATGGAGGAATTAAATATATATATATGGCTTTTCTTTATTTTCCAGTATAATGAAGAAGAAATTGTACTAAGCAGACCAATGGAACTGTTGAAATTAAAAGGAGAATTATTTTCTCATTTGTCATTTCCAGTTCAGAAAACAATCATTGTACTAAAAGCTAAAGCAATGCAAATAATAAATAGTAATATTAATCATCTATTGAAAAGATTCTTGAGTTTATTATACACATACTTATTGAATAGATAATAAATAATCAAAAGGATTCCTTTCTTTTTAATCATAAAATTATTAAATAAATTATTATTAAAGAAAAATAAAGACCCAAATTGCTGATATGAAGTGAGGTTTTTATAGTGTTCCTAATAAATACAAGAATGTTGTAATAAACACATTTTCCATGGTATCTTTCACAAAGACTTATTTCCCTGAAAGTTTGCTGCTGCTGGAATGCTACTGGGTAGGTGGAATCTTAATTTTCTTATTATTATCTTATTGGCTTGTTATTAGCTTATTATCTAATAATACCAAGCAAGTTATTTGAACCTTGATAATGTATAAATTATGTTTTACTGTGTTGACTTGGGGAAGTTTCTTTTAATAGGTTTATTAGATGGGTATATCCCCCCCACTCTGGAGCTATAAAAATACCTCATTCCGCTGTAGAGACTGGTGGGGTTTTTATGAGGGAATAGTGATTGTGGCGTTATCCATAAGTACAGATTTGGGAAGGCGCCACAGGCTCACTCAGGGCAGTTGTCATACTTTCTACAGGTGAAGGTTTCAGGCCATTTATTGAGCTCCTGCTCTCCCTCTTGTTTCCTATTCCCTGGGAAGGGACATCAGGCTTTTAAGTGATGGTCTTCACCTCCTACAAGCTCAGAGAGAGCCCTGGCTCTGCAGGCTCATGGGTCAGGTCCAGAAGCTGCTTCCTGATGTAGGGCTGAGTCTGGAGAAAGACCTCATGTGACCCCCCAAGCTAGTCCCACTACTTTCAAAGAGACGGAGTCCAAAAAAAATGGACTCAGCAAGGACTAAGCATCTTCACTGGGCTATTTCACCTACCAGAGGGTCACAGCTCCTGTGGAAGTTTTTTGTCCCTGTTTTGAAACACGACTCTTAGGCTTCAACCAAACCCGGTCATCACAAGACAGCAGCTGCCCCTCAGCTGTAAGGATGCAGAGTAGAAGTAATTTTGATGATGTAAGTAATTTCTGTGGTGACCAACCTTGTCACCTCAGCTTTTGCTTGCAAACCACTATTGGCTTCTGTCTTCAAGACCACTGGAGTACCTGACACACCACATTTGTTTCGCCATGTCTAAATGGAGAGAAAAAATGCAATGTGCGAAAAAAAGCCCTGAAAATCCCACAGGAACCTCTTCTATAGGCATGAATTTTGTCCCTGCCCTTCTCCAGTGGACATGGGAGACCACACGCCGTTGTACAGAGAGCTGACAGACCTCACTGACAGCAATCTGCCACTTAGTTGTGACCGGAGCCTTGGAACTCCTCCTGTGTGTGAGGAGTCAGCACCCACGTGAACAAATAGGAAAGGTGTCACCAAGATGTAGCAGGTACTGGGGAAAACAGAGTGTGTGGCAAATTGTTTCTTCTCTGCACAGAATACCGTGCCAGGTCCTTGGTCCGACAGTTTAAGGTTTTTAACTAGCCAGTCTCCAGCTGCGGCTGTCCAGGACAATATAGGTCAGAGCGCACAGATGAAGCCCTTCTGCAACACTACAGGAAAAAATGTTGCAAGGTAACAGTGTGACTTTTGGTGAAAATGAAAAGGTGGAGACTTACCATCACAACTGATACGGGCAAGCGATAGTGAAAAACAAAATGAAAAATAAAGAAATGTCTTATTCAGGTTTTCCTATTAGCAGAACTCCGTGACAATGTGACCATGACCTTTGTGAAGGACTCATAGGCACTGTATGAAGTGCCTCAGTGTCACTCATTTTATGATGCAGTTTATGCAAAAAAGTATCTGTATCCTATGATAAGAATAGTTGTAAAGAATAGCTGTGATACCCACACCAGACAGCAGATCAGACAAATTTGCTTTGGAAGGAATAATCAGCATCCCTTAACTCCGCATATCTTTCAGCAGTCTGAAAGAAGAATATAAACAAAACCTTAGCTTGGATATCAGTATACAGATTAACTACAGACATTTTCATTTTGCCATTGCACTATGCTTTATGTATTCAGCCAAACATTTCTAAAAGGTTTGTAAATCCTCCTTGTTTGAATTCAAATTCCCAGAAATTCAAACTGCTAATGCAGGGTAAAATTCAATAAGCTTTGCAAACTGCTTAAAATTATGCTATAAATATTATTTAGACACATTTGTAAGCTTATGCATGATAAGTCTATGAAAACAATAGCAAAACACTATTTTTATTCCTTCAAACATTTTTAATTTTCATCATGCCATTACATTTTTTCAATTGAAGTGAAACATAGAGATGTTAAAAGAAAACATAATTGGGCTTGGAAGAAAGAAAAGTCAAAAATTGCATTAGAAGTCAGAGTTAGAAAGAAGTCAGGGAATGTATAACCTTTCAAGATTTTTAAAATGTAAGGCATAAATAATGTTTGTTTCTTGGTAAATAGCAATCATATGCATAAAATGGGAATGAGCTGTAGAAAGAAATAAATCAGAGAAAGTCTATTCATCTGAAATCCTAGGAACTTTAATGTTGTGGAACACTGTTGGACTGCTTCAGTTTTGCAAGTGCTTTATCTCAGCTGAAAGGTGAAATTAGCAGCTTTCTCAAAACCCTGGGAAGCTATTGTGTCAATGCTACACACTGGAGACCACTGTTTGATGCCAGTGCCACTAGTTTAGATGAGCACTGCAATCAGGGTTATTAGAAATGAGTTGGTGAATTGCATTGCATGAAGCAATGGAGCTGCTTACAGACAAAAGAGCTGAATGGGGTTTTATAGATGTCTACAAGAACGTAATGAAGTCAAACATACCAAACACGCAGCAGAGTTCAGCAACATTAAAGTAACCAACCTAGAAGAGAAGTTGGGGAGAGAGGTGAGATGAGGGGGGGACATCTGAATAAAAGAATTATCTAATAAAAAGAATTGCATATTCAGACACAGCTGGACCACTCCCTGATATATTAATACTGTGAGGAATGATGTACTGAATGTGTCTCTCAGAAGCTACTGCTCATAGTTTTCTGCACTTTGAGAGGTCGCATAGTTTGTGCACTTTAGTTTTAGGAGGACATTACTTCATTTTACCCAACAATTTACAATTTAGCCAGTAAATTTCTTTCTTTCTTTCTTTCTCTCTTTCTTTCTTTCTTTCTTTCTTTCTTTCTTTCTTTCTTTCTTTCTTTCTTTCTTTCTTTCTCTTTCCCTTCCTTCCTTCCTTTCTTCCTTCCTTCCTTCCTTTCTTCCTTCCTTCCTTCCTGTCAGCAAAACATCTTTAGAAAAATTCTAACCTTGAACCAGCCCACGGTCTTTTTTTCATCCATGTCAGGCTAAAATAACTACTTACAGGTAAATTTCTTTTCTGTTTTTCATATAACTTTTTTTATTATTATTATTTTTGTTTGGTTGGTTTTGCTTTCACAGACGCAGAAAAATTAAAAACATTCTGTGAAAACAGATGAAAACCCTGTATATATTTACTTATGTGTGAAAGCATAGAAGTATTATATTCTAAAGATCATTATCAGAAATTATAAGAAATAAGGCAATCTTTCTGTTATGTGATGAGGTTTATGAGAACATCCCTAGACAATTCATTAGTTTTAAACTGACATGAAAATCAATTAATTTTAATAGGGAATAACAGATTATGTGTTTAATAATTCATCTAATTTCATGAGGCAAAGTGAATTAGACAATGCAATGTAAATCTAATAGCAGTTGTAACCACATAATCTGACTGTTTGTCAAGAGCAAAGCATAGTGAAATGATCAAGAATTACACAGAGTGAAAAACATTAATTGTGTGTAAACTGAGTGACAGTTTCTTGTAACCCTGAAAGCCTGTGAGTTCAGTGTAATTATTTCTATTAGATCTTTCTCTAAAATCATTCTGTATCATTAATTATGTATTCATATTAAGCAGGCAAATTAATAAATAATATGAAATAAGTTTTCCATTATTTTTTTCAATTCAGACATGCTATGCAATTGACAGAGATTTTATAGACTGAAACTATGTGAAAATTGTTTTATAGTCTGCATTAATTAATCAATAATGGCCCTGAGAGCTGGAATTTCTGCCTGTTAATGACCAGCTGAAAGAGTTGAGGACTTGACATCAACCAGGGGGCCCTTAACCCATGCGATCATTCACACTGGAGAAATGACCGACCCCCAGGTCACTCTTGCTGTTTATCGAAGCCATAATAATTGTTATGGTTATTTTTCCGTTCACACAGAGCAGTCATGTGCTTTCCGTCTGAGTGGTGTTTATTTCAGGTTAAGGAAAAAAACCAAACGGGAAAGAGGAAACGTGAGGCCTTGACAAGCAAAATGGCTGCTCTGGGTGGCTGTGTGCGACAAAAGGAGCGTGGAGCACCAGCTGGGAGATCATGGCCATCCCAGACGATGCGTCACAGGACACATGATTATGTTGAAGCACAAATATCATATAAAGAGATTGTCTTTTCATATGTTTGAAAATATACATGTTGAAATACACGTTACCATGGATACAGGTCTGCCTTGAGAGCAACAGCCCCACTTAGTAGTGACACTGTAGTAACCTATAGAATCAAGCAACATCACACCTCCTTGTGTTAATGTGAGAAAAGAATATGAAAAATACTTCAGAAACACTCAAAATTATTTTCTTCTTACAACAAAATACAAAGGAATCAAGGCCAGGTTTAATGGGGCTTTGAGCAAACTGGTCTAGTGGAAAGTGTCCCCCTGCCTATGGCAGAAGGGTTGGAATTAGATGATCTTTAAGGTCCCTTCCAACCCAAACCATTCTATGATCCTATGGATCAAAACTTTGTGGGTGATTTTTCTTGTTGATAATGTAATGAAAAAGTCTTGTTAGTGTAATTTAAGCCAAAAAATGTGGTCTGGCCTATAGCACATGGGTTCCTATTCCTCTCTCCTTTACCAACAGCTGGGATTTGAGGCATGCAGGTCAGCACAAGAGATGAAGAAACTGATGGGGCAGGATGTGAAAATCCACCAGCCATCTATGCCAAAGGGGTGGAAGATACCGATTCTCCACACAATCTACCAAAAGCAGAAAAAACCCTTACCTCGCCTTTGAAGAGCAGACAGCAGTTTTGGTACATTGAACAGAAAGATGGAAGAAGCAGGTTCTGGACATCATCCTGGAACTGCAGATCTGGACAGGAAAGAACAGTATTCACAATGCGGGCTGAAAGGACTTCCTAGCGGTCCTAGTCGCCATCTTTTGTGAGTCCTCTCCTCTGTGCCCACTTTTGCCATCCAAGCAACACTGCCTACTGCGTGTGAAGGAAAGAGAGATGTTCACACAGTAGTTGGCTGTTGGAGACATGCAGTCACAAAACCTTACTTTTATACCTTGAATTAAGGTGGGGAAAGAAAACCTTAAGTTCCCAGCCTTCTGCTTGTTTCTAAGGATTTGGAGAAAGGAGAGGCGAAGAAAGAAATGAGGCTCCTCCTTGGCTGCACATGCCCCACAGTACGCTCTTTCTGGGGCCTCAACTCTATCAGTTGTACAGGAGGAAGAGCAACAGAAATGTCAAAATAGGAAAGAGGTACATACATAGGCTGAACAAAGAAGAAGAGAAAAACAGATATCACAAAAAGAAAGCAGATCATCCTCTGGATCATGCATTGGTCTTTTCTAGCATACCTGCCTGTTTTCCACCCATCTGCCAAAGAGCCTAAAGGAATTGAGTGCTTCTGAACTTCATTCAAGGCTCATCAACGTGTGTGCAGATTACGTGTAGAAATTTCTTGTATGCTACTGCTTTAAACAGTGCACGTAGGTGCTGTAACCCAAGGCTGGTCAGAGAACTTCCATGAGAGTTGTAATGAAATCTAAGTTTCACCAAAAATTTTGTTTCTGGTTGTTAAAAAGCAGCTTGATATTCCCGGCACACCCATTACCTCTAATAGACTTACCAATAAACTGATGGTTTTGGTTCAAGAAAGTCCCTTCACTCTATGACCACAACCATGAAGATGTTCAGATTTAATAGGACCTTCAGCATAAAAAACCTGTGTTGGCTAATCACACTTCTGTCAGTTTCTAGTCCTGATCCACTCCATGCCAGGAATAAAGCATCCTGGTTGATACAAAGAACAAATTTTCTGTTTTTATAACTAGAAATTCTGGGAGATTTCAACAAAAACTAGCATTGGCAAAAAACCCCACAGGAATACATGTTATTAAAAAAGTTTCTCTTTCTAATCACTCTTACTGTTTTGGAAAATAAATGCCATTTACTGATCTGTGATGTAATGCAGTGAGCAAACCAAAAATGCAGACTATGTCTGGCACTGTCTCAGAAACAATTTTTCTTAGCTAACTGAAGCCACTTAAGCAACTTAATTGTTAAGTACTTGGCATTTGCATGCTTAAAGTATGCTTTCCCATGTCTGTTAGTAAAACGCAAATTTGCTAAAAAGAAAATTGTTAATATTTAGGCTGACAAAGATAAAAGCAGACGTAGGAAATATGAAAATTAGAAATACTTAACATTTCAAGAAACCATAAATTCAAGCACAAATATTTTCATTTAAAAGTCCAAAAATTTTGTAATTAGTGTTATGATTCAGTCCTTGCAGCTCTTATGCATTTGATTGTTTTAAAACATGGCACTGGAGTACAAACAGAAAATCTGAGCAAATTGTCTGAAAGTCCTTAAGGAATTTAAAATAAATGCTTAAATGAATCTCTCACTGCTGGCATGCAACAAATGCCCAGACTTATTCATAGTGATGCACCCAATTAAGTTTAGAAGAATTGCATGAGTTCAGTTTCAGCAGATTCCTATTGATTCTCCTAGTTAATAAACAGTTAAAGGATGAAGTGAGTTTTTAAAAATATAAGTGCTTTAAAGGTGCTAGAGAGGAAAAGCATAGTACTAAGTGGTCATGTGGCTAGTGCCATTCATCTTGGTAGTGACTATCTGTCAAAAGTGGCAAGAGCCCTGTTAACAGCCATGACCTGTGCTGTAATGAAGGGAAAGTGCACAGCAAAGTGTCCATTATCAGGCAGTTGGGAGCAGTAAATTGGTGCAGTTTGCCTCAATCTTGCAGCCAGTTGAGATGTAAGATAGGTGGGGATCAGCAAGCAGCAATTTTATCCTATGATCATTTCTGTCAGATCGCATCAGAGCAGGAACTTACTCAGATTCATTATTTCAATTAAATAAGTTCCCTCATTAAATGACCACTGCCATGAACGTTTTCTGTGGTCCTGTATTTATAATTGCGTAAACACACCTGCTAATATTTAGACAGGGAGAATGATGGAGAAGCAGTAAGGTAAACGACACATTAAGATGATAGTCAGGTACAATCAAACAAATCTTGCACCCTCTCAACAGGGCTAACAGCTTGCAATAAAATAGGCAACCTCTGTTACCTATACACTAACCTGAGGTTCTTACATTCAGTTCTAACTACGAAAATTCATTTCAGACTGTTTTCAAAGCAACAAAACACTCAAGTAAAATTCCACTTCTGTTCAATCCCATGCAAATGAATTGATGCTGTTACCACTTTCCTGGAGAGTAAGCTCAAAACTCCAGGTGACACCCAATGCCTGCTCTTGGGTACATGGAGATGAAGAATTCTGAATGAAGAATTCTAGATGAACTCTTAAGCTATCAGGCAGGCTTAACCCTTAGGGACCCTCCAGTAAACTAGACAAAAAACCAGAAGACAAATGTACTTGTCACCACCACTCATTCGCATCTTTGCAGCAGCAAAAACCTTTCCGATCAGCCCATCTGCTTTCAAGACACTGGACATATTTCCCTAATCACATGTTGTTCCTATTCCTACTCCATAACCTAAATGAAGAATACTAAAACTTCTGTAATTCCTGTAATTCTGTACAGCACTTCATGATACATCTCTGCCAAATTCTTCCCCTATTGTGAGAGATGTGCACTTTCCCTGCCAGCTCCCAGCCACACAGGTAGTTTGGATTATTGACAGAGAGGTAAAGCTCGTGTCCAAATAGCATTATATTGCAAATGGTCACAGCTTTACCCTGTGCCCCAAAGACCCTACGCCATCACCTTCCACATGTGGGTCAGTGCTATAAAAATGAATAGTTAATGTGGGTTTTTTTCTTTCCATAGGTGTATTAAATCAACAGATGGATGCCTTTTTCTCTCTCTTAGTCTACATCAGCAGTGCAACATCCAACTCTAAAGCAAGGACTCAGCTTCTGTTATATATTAATAGAGAACAACAGCAAAAAAAAATGCAACCTTCAAGAAGTTGCACTTTCACCTTGCCTACCTCAGCAGGTTTTTAAATTGGATATGGGACCAGGGAAAATGTGCCTCGACTCTCCTTTTGCTGATGGTTTTATATTTTTCCTTCCAGTGCCAGAGGAAGATTTCAGAGCTGGAAAGAAGGGGAATATTTGGGCCCTTTGAAGTCCTCACCAGCAAGTGAGCTGTGAGGACCAGCTACAAGGATGGGCAAGCTGCAGCCACCTGAGCTGGTAAATGCAGGGATGAGTTTGGGTGATGACAACAAATAGAGATGATGGCAACAGGTTAAAATGTGCTGCTGAGATAAAGTAGAGTTTGGGTTATATTGTAGAATGTGGATCTCTCCCCTAGCCCTGAAATATCTCCTTCACTGTACTCAGGGCATAAGTTAAAAAGACTGCTGATAACCCTAAAACAAGTAGGGGGTATGTAGTAATGAACAGAAGAGGTTTAATATTATTAACAGTTCTCTAGATATTTTGATAGATTTTAGAATACCTGATAGGAAGAGGGTCTGTTTATCCATTTTAAGCCTTTACCTCAAGTTAAGGGAAAAAAAAAAGCTAAAATAACTTT
>WBMY01002455.1:341184-353978 GCA_013397315.1 Donacobius atricapilla | reverse complement strand
CTCAAAAAAAACCCCATGCAACAAAACCAGGATGGTCAGTGACAGCAGTAAACTATCCCAGTGTAGGTACAGGTTCAACTAGACAACAACAGGATGAAAAAAAAATAGTCTGAAATGCAGATCTAATCTGTCTAAAAGTAGGGTGAAAATTAATTTCCCTTCACATATTAGCACAAGCATAACTATGCAGTGAATTCATGTTGATGCTGGGATCCCCACCTGCAGGCATGCTGAGATTGCTTCTTCGTTTTTACTTCGCTGCAAAGCTGTCAGCATTTCTTACACAACTTACACGGCTACCCAAGCAATAATCAGGATTTTTATAAGTATTTGGGTTTTATAAGGCCAGCAGAAGAGGAGTTTTCACTTGTAAAGTGGGGCTGGTCTTTCTCACAGGTTGTAGTGTACTACCAGGAACACAGAGCTAGAGGCACAGTGGTGAAACACAAGTGATGAAATTGGCACTGTTCATATAGCAGGTAAAAATTCATTTTGGAGGGGCTGGAACCATCTGTTACTACCTGTATAATGGCACTTCTTACAGCTTGGCAGCTAAAACCAGGCTGTAAAGGGGGAGTAGAAGCTGCAACTTTTTCTCCGTGTCTTTGCAGGGTGGTGGGAAGTGAAAGGAAATAAAATTGTCCACATTAGCTGATACACAGACAAAACTGTAATTTTGGAGGGGGGGGTTGTTTATCTTAAAAGCTGTGTAAATCAGCTTGAAACTGAATTAAACAGGTGGCTGACCACCTGTACATAATGATTAACTGTGCTTGCACAATAATTTATGTGAAAATACTGTCAAACCCTGATAACATCTGCTACTACCATATTATTGTGCAGAATGTTTGTATTTATTATTTCTTTGAAAAAACAGTTAGGTGTTGCTGACCTTTCTTCCCTGTGTTTTGCATTGAGGTAAAATGTTTGCACCGGAAAGCATAGAATTCTTCCTACTGTTATAAATTTTGAAGTATCATATTTGTGCATATTTTGCCATTTGAACAAAAATTCTGTAATATTAAGTACTGAAAAGTACCTGAATTAGTCTGATAAACCACTACACTTTTAGCATTAAAATTGTCATTCAACACCTTACTACTTATCAGGTATTTAAAGTTGCTGCTCTGCATATATTTAGGCATGCTGGAGTTTTCTTTACCTTTGAGAATATTATAAACAAAATGCTTTGGTCTTTATTGAAATTCTAATTTATGCAAGTAGAATCTTATTCTTGCCAGACACCATCTAAATCAAGGAGTACCTTTACGTCTGTGAATTTACACTTCAGAAGCAAAATCAGAAGGTGACTGCATGGCATGTGTTGTCATTGAAGGAAGTTTAAGCTGCATATGAGAGTACAGTGTTAACCCAACACTTGTAAATTTTGACTGGTGCCATCACCACACCACTCACCCACCCAACCGCTCTAGTGAAAGGCTATGAAAGAGCTCCAGAGTCCATGCAGATTTACAAAGGAGGAGGTGATATTTATATCAGTTTATTATACATAGAACTGAAGATGAATGATTTAGGATTTGTTTCATGGGCTTTTCATCTAGCCTTCTTTTGAAAGGGCTTCAGGGAGATGTGGCAGTTCCCGGTTCATTGTTATTTCAACCATTCAATGGCAGTGTCCACTTGTATCCAACATCCATCACAGTGGGAGAATCCAATTTTGGTGACTTTCTTACATAGAACACTTGGGATCCTGCATAACTGAGCATACTATAAAATGCTTGGAAATAGCAAATCAGACTCAATGGAATAGAAGAAATAGTAACAACCATACATTTTTAAAATACTGTTAATATTATTCCATTTATATCACAGCAGCTGGTTCAATTCATTGTACATTTACATGTCTTAAGGAAATAAATCCAGTTTTCAAATCCTTAATTAGTTATCCGAAATTCAAACCCTGAAGGTACATACAAAACTGCTTTTTTGCTTATTTCATGTCTTCATTGTAAAAAAAATCTCCAACTGCAGCCACATTTCTTTTCCTAGAAAAATATAAAAGAGAGTATAAAAGTTCTGCTGCTATACCATAAAGAATTATACAATTTTCCTAAATTAGTCCTAGTAACTAATATTAAAATGCCAACAGACAGACTCTTACTGCCTGTACCCCTAGAGAGACCTCTTAGGGCAATGACAAAAGGAATCTTAAGGTTTATGAGAATGCTGCTTGCGTACTCTAGGTTATCAGAAGAGGTCCAGGATTCCCCTTGACACCAGCATCCATGAAAGGAGCACACATATGTACCACTTCATCCAGAGCAATACACTTCTCATAGAACTGCCTGCATGCCACTGTGCCTGTCCTGTTATCCAGAGCTCCTGTTTCTGTGTTGCTGGTTCTCTGCATTCACAGTAGAACAAATAGCATAACTATCAGTTAGGAGAGCTTCAAACACCAATTGCAGTGGCAACATTTCTAGTACGATTAAAATTCTAGCCTAACTCACATTTGATTTGGGGAGTCACTACTTCTTAACAGGATAAATGGAAGAATCCATTGAAAAAATACATAACATGTATTTTCTGTCTCCAGCTGAGTCTATATAGTCAGTTGGCCTCTGGACCCTTGGATTTTATATCTATCCCATCACTTTCCAAGCTATAATTCACTCCTTGTCTTTCAGCACTATGCTAACATGAACAGGCTTTTTTTTTTACCACACAAAATCCTCTGACAAATACATTTGATGACTCATAATTGTTCTGCTTTGTTTCTTGCAGGGATGCCAAGAGCATTATGTCCGTTGCACAGGAGCTGACTGAATTTATTAACACTTGCCATTAATATTAACCATATCCTTTCATTTTAAACGAAAAATCACCACCACCATTGTGAAAGATTTCTATTTTATAAAAATATAGAAAAGATGTAAATCTAAAATAATCCACTCAAACAAGAAAAAGGCTTGAGAGAGAGGCCTATCATGCTGAATAAAGCACCGCTTTGAAAGCCATGTTTGCCCAAAATCACAGTTCTGTCCCTTGTCTTTTTGGATGCCTCCACCTGTTCAGATTTTGGATTGAAGATTCTCTGAGCATGGCTTGCAGGTTGAGTCTCTTCAAAGGTAATTTCTTTCTGTTACACAAAATCTAGGAAAGGTCCTGCTGCCCTAGCATTCCATGGTAGTTTCTAATTGATACACATTGCATGAATTTTGCTCTTCTCCACACTTAAAGAAGAGATTAATGTCTGGAGCGTCCAACATACATACCACACTTATGCCCTGTTTTCCCATAGAGATCCCCCTTTTCTCTTGGAACTGGCATGGCAAATCATTAATGGGTTGCAACACAAAATATGCAGCAAAAAAAATGCGCTGGTAGTGTAGCAGCTTTGCTTGGATTCAGAAGTATTCCCTTAATCTAAATCTCCCCAACTCTAGTACATCCTCCTTTATAAAAACAGTTCTTTTTATTTCCTTTGTTTCTGTGTTGTTATTGCCCCACTTGACATCAGACATCATGCCGACAGGGAATATTGGCAATTCTGCTTTTAGGTAATATAGATATGTCTTTACTGTTTTTTAATACAAATAATAATTTTCAGTGCTTGTTTTGGCAATCTAACTGATAACAAACACTCATAAGCTGCAAGAATTTGAAGCAGGAGAGAACCCAGGACACAGATGTAGGCATCACCTTCCACTTTGCAAAGCTGTCTGTATGTACAACTGCGTGTGCTTTTGTGGGGCATTCATCCCACCATCTCTGTCCTGGCCATGATCTGCAGAAACATAAAATCACAGTTTAGTTCAGATTTTGACCAGGGTTCCCTTTTTAAAACAGTTTTGTAATTTCTGTTTGTGGTTTGATTTTTTAAAAAGTATCTGGGCTCATCCCCTACCACATTTTCTAGTTGCCATAAGGGCTGATGCAGAGAAAAGAAATACGGGCTTATGTAGCTGCTCCGTGCACAATCCCTTTCCCAGTTATCTCTGGTGGGCAGGGAGTCTGCATCAAAGTATGCAATGATTCATATAAAAATACAAACACTGCAACACAAATATTAGGAGCCAGGGGGTTTTTTTATGGTTCCTAGTTATTTTTCCAGTCATCACCAGGTCCCCAAAGCAGTACATTGTGTAGTAACCTCAGATGTCACTGGGACAAATATTTCTCTTAGGAGCTGAGATTCATCTCATCTGACTGTAGATGTCCCAGAGACAGATGCTGAAGTATACACCAGTCATTCCTGGTTTCCTCTAAAGCTAGAGAAGATAAAGAGAAGCAGTGTCCATAGAAGGGATTTATTTCACACAATGTAAACATTTTTCTTAAGGTGGAGCAAATCCCTATTGGAATCCCCTATTACTCCAGCTTAACTGTAGAAAGAGCTAAGGATGACAAGGGCAGACTTAAATACCAAGCTTTAGAGATGCCGAAGAGAAAAAAAATCCCCAAACCAGACTCATAGTCCTAAAAATTACAGAAAAATTCAGAAAAACCACTGAATGATGAAAAGTTGGAGGCAAACCTCAATTCAGTCTATTACACTTCAGACATCTTCATGACCCTTGGAGGTCTTTATGAATATTTTCTTTGAAAGTATATTAAAAGAGAGGTCTAGAATGAAGGCTGGTATGAACAGCAAGTAGTCTCTGACAATGAGGAGGATTACTCTGCCTTTCTCTGGATATTTTCCAGTAATTGTTCATTTTAAATCTGAGTGATTTCTTGGTAACATACATAAAGATTTTTTTCTAGAATTACCTATTTAGCTAATGACTTAGATGAGACATTTGTTTGCATTTGCTGAACTCATTTTCTTTCATATGCAGTGACTAAGTTCCTGCTGCCAGCAGGTGAGTTCCTATCTGCATGTCCCTAACAAAGAGATTTAACAACAGATAAGTTTTGCCTTTAGCATACAATCACTCCATATTATAAATTAGGTATTGAAGCAGCACTTTTTTCTGACTCTTCATATATAAAAATTTTGGGGCCATCTGCCTCACAAGCCTCTTGAATCAAAGACATTAGTCTAAGATTTTTGTTACTGAGTTCCGGTGAGCACCGGATTTTTGAAATCAGTGAGAAACTGAAAAATGTTGCAATGTACTGGTTAGAACAGACATGAAATCCTTGAATCTATGAGAATTTTCCCATTACTCTCTACTTTATTTACAATAAATGGCTATATGCATGCTGAATACATCCACTTCATACTACCTTCAGTCACCCTAAATAGGAGGTTATTGCCCCACACTCCTTTGACATGAATTTTAGACTTCAGCTTATGCCACTTGAATCTACCAGCATTACCAACAAGACATACCTTCAAAGAAAGTATTTGATGCAAACGTCATGCCTCCTTTTACAAATGTTTCCTTTACATCCTCAAACCAATGTTATTTTCTACATGGGCTTTTAAGCAGAAGTTCAGTCCTTTGTGTGCAAAGTAGGACTGATTCTTGCAACCACATTTGCTCTAAGCAGAAACACCTCATTTGTGCTTTCCTTCCTCCTTTGTCACAGATAGGACAATAAATTTTCTCACCTATACTTTTGGTATCTTTAACATGGGAATTCAAATAGCCAGTAGTCACCTGTCTTTTATATAGCCAGTGACCGCCTGTCTTTTATATGGGAAAGAATTCTTGTCCAGCTAAATACTGGCTACAGGGTAGATTGTCCTGAAAAAAAAAAGCTGTTATGTGAAAAAGATTGGAAATCATTGCTTTGTGACATTGTAGCCACAAAACATTTGACCTTCTGCTTTAGTTATTTGAAAGACCAGCAAATGTCTACAGGAGGGTGCTCACTAAGGCAATAAAATCTCTAAGAGATAGAGTCCGATTTGTTGTCTCATAATTTTGCCTCATAGGACATTTTAATCGTGTTAGGGATATCAAGATCCCATAGTATCAGAAGATCAGTTTTTCAAACATTTCTTAGGAGGCTAGCTTCAGCCTTCCCATTTTGAACACCAAGCTCACAAGGGAGGTCTTGTTTTGGGCTTTTGGTTAAAAAATGCATAGCTCTGGAGTATCGGGAAAGGTCTGCCCTATGCTAGGATGTGTGGGGCGCAGAACCCCATGAAAGCACTGGCCAGGCTACCTCAACCCTAGAAGGCTGTTTGTGGAGACCTGTGCTTGGAGTTAGTGGGTTCTACAGCAGGCAGGTGTTAATAAATCAAGCAATTGAGGACAGACAAGTCAAGCAGTTTATTGCTGCATTGAGAGTTACTCTGTTGCCTACTCTGCTTATGCCCCAGACAAAAATACTCAGTTGGTTAATGCTTCTGAGAAAGACATCAAATATGTGCTTCATCCTTGTAGCTTCCCTCACTCCTGCCATGCCTTCATTCCTGCAGCAGCAACAGCAAGGTTGCAGGTCTCCCATTATTCAGAGCCCTCCTCTTCCCAGGCCAGAAGCAGTCTGCCTCCCAGCCCCTGGCTGCAGGTTTTGCCTGTGCTGATGAAATTATCTGAGCCAACTTTTCCAGAGTGAATATCTCCACACAGTATTACTCTGAGCCATGTACATGGCACACATCTGTCTGGAAGAAGCTTTACTGTGCAATGCAGAGATGTGCCCTCAAAGACACAAGGAGTTAAAGCAGTGTAATTTTCCAAATAAAACTAAAGGCATGCATCATTTTTTTTATAAGCTATGGCAGGCTGTGTGACACCATGTAATTTTTGAGGAATTTTATACTTTGCAAGAAAACAACAATAGCCAGTGTCTTTTTAAGACTTTTTTTCCTGCCAAAAGCACCTATTTGCTTTGTTCTGATTGCAGCACAAATATTGTGGTGAAGGCATTTAATGATGGTTACAAAGATTCTTTTATTTTACCTTGTGAAGGGACATTTCAGAGGTTTACCAGGTATATTCATCTCAAGTGAATGAAAAATACTCTGCACTGTAGATTTGCTGAAGCAGACCCTGCAGGAATAAATGCAACAGTAAAGCACTAGTCAGCATTAACACATGCAAAGTATCCCAAACCCTTCTAAGGCCTATTTGGTAAATCAGTAACTGTGTGGCATAGGTAGACGAAGGTAGGAACTCTTAGTGTCATCATTGAACAAATGAGAGATGGTATGAGCAGCTCAAGCCCCAGCTCTCCCTTGCTGTCTGGCTGCATGTGTTGAGAACCACAAGCAATATCACCGAGTCTGATACAGGAGAGACACCTGCCTTGCAGACACTCATGAAAGGGTTCCCTCCAAAAAAATCTCACGTCTGCTTGGAAGTATGATCCCCCTTTGACATCCCAGCTGGAATAATGTTTTTATGTTTCAGCAGTTGCAGAGAGTCACATGTAAAATTAGACTCAGTATGATTAAAAGACAAAGTCAGGACTGAAATGCATGGTGATTGACCAAAACCAGCTTCTCTTCAGATTCTGTCTTGCAAATCTAATGTAACTTAGTCCCCACTGCTTAGGTTGGGTAAGTTGAAACAAATCACCTTTTTAGTAAGTCACTTTTCCTTATTTGGTTTAAATAAGAAAACTGGTCCCAGGTGTAGGGTCCCCTTTATCATTGAGAGGACTAGGAATAATATCTGGTGTTGATTAATGTGGGAGGAGGTGCTGACCTTAGTATGAGCAATGAATGGGTTTGAGAGCCATTGCCCTGTGCTCTGATGAGTTTGGAGGCAGAAGTTTATTGCCACTGAGCTGGTTGTTCCCAGGAAACTGAAAGGTTCTGAGAACTTCAGGCTACTTTTCCCAGCCAGGAGTAGTTATAGAAATCTGCTGGTACCTCTAGCTTCAGCTCCCTGCCTAATACAGGAGCCCACACACTTAGAAAGCAGCAGTCATGCAGGAGGCTGGAGACCAATGCTCACCACCAAAGGATTCCAGGCTGGTTGTGAAACAACTTGAAACAGGTCATCAGTCCAAGACTTGGCTCAGTCCTTGATCCCAGGGGCTATGGCCTGATAATTGCTTTAGGCCAAATGCTGCAACTTATTCTCTAGCCATGATTTCACTATATGCTAGGAAGGACTTGTTTGCAGATTCACTCCATGGCCACCTCCCCCTTTGAAAGACCACCACCGCCCTGGTGCTCTCTAGCGCTCACATTACCCTCCTATGAGGGGAGAAAATCTTACTCCAGTTTATTTTCAGCTCACCAACATTCTGAATTTTTCTTCTATCAAACCTATTTATTTTTTCCACTACTGTCTCAGAAGCATAAACCTGTTTTCTGTCTCTGTGTAACTGATTTAAACTCTTGCTTTTCTGAAGCACCTTACACCAATTTAGTGGAATCCTTGAGTACTGCCTCTGCTAGTTATTGTTATTGCTGCATTGTACTTAACTAGATGTTTAAACTATTTTCTTATTGATGGCTATTTCAACCTATTCACATCTATAAGAAGGCAGTCAATCGTAATAGTAGTAATGTAAGTTTCATCTTTTTGAAGAACAAGTCAAGAAAGCACATTGCAATACATGCTCAGATTTTGAAATTACAGAATATAAAAATTGAAGTCTCATGAACCTTAATATTACTAACAGAAAGTCTACTTGGTTTTTAATGTCATATTTTTCAAGACGATATTGAAAGAGCAGTAAGCAGCAGGCATAGCCAGTGCTAGACACTTGGGAGCAATGTGTAAGTGTACACAATGCAGCTTTGATGGTTAAACAGAGATATATGTTGCATGTGATTTTATAAAAAATCTGAAGTAGATATAAAATATGATTTCCTTACATTTTGGTGGCACTGAGTCATGTCTATAGATCCCAGTGGGTACCTAATAGCACTTTTAAACATCTAAAGACATTTAGACAGCTATGATGGAGGAATCCTGCTAAATGGCAACAGAGAACTTTCAAGCCCCTGCTTACCCTTTGCTGGGAGACACCAAGGGGCTGAATTTATAATGGAGAATTTAAAATCACATAGAAAGAAAAACAAGGAATACAATAAAGACAAAGAATTAATGCTTGTATACATATATGTATATCTATGCACACACATATTCAGACCTAAATTTGGGGCAATATTTAAGTTCTGATGAAACCAGAATAGGAATAGAAGGTGTTTTATCTGACTGCATGCTTGACTGCCAGAATTATTATAAATGAACACTCAGGAGCTCACAGCTGAAAGGATGATCCATTTGCCATGTTATCTCTGCTAAGAGGTGTAAATGAATATGAAATTCATTTCTGTATTCCTCCTGAAAATGACAAAGCATTTCTTAACCAACCATGGAATAAGAAAGACGATCCAGAGTTACTAATGGTACTGACGTGTAATCTTGTCTGACATTCCTCCTACAAGCATTTATCAGTAATTTGCTGAAGAGAGGACATACGACTAACAGGGGTCAGTTAGTCATTGAGTTTGGCCGAATTTCAGATTTGGATTCTGTGAAAAGCTGATCTCTGACTATCTTTGAAACATTTATATATAAAATAATCACCTATGGCAACATACAGGAAGAATCAGCTTTTGTTTGTCACATTTATTTCCTAGTATATATAAGCACTGTTTCAGCCCAATCCCAAAATGATGAATTTGTTTTCAAAACTTCTTTCAAACTTGTTTTATAGTATTTTTTATGGGGGGTGGGGCAGGGAGGAGGGGGAAGACAGGGGGAATGATGAGTGATGGGGCAGTTTACCATCCATTTCCCTTTCCCTTTTTAAAATTTCATATTCATTATCAGAGAAAACAAACAAACAAAACAAAACAAACAAACAAACCAAAACCAAAACAAAACAAACACCCCCACGTTTTCATCCTGGTCTCTTAAAAGCACAAGGATTAAATAGATATGAAGTATTTTTCAAAAACAAGTCCTCAGAATAAATGGCATCTGGAACACGGTGCCATCTCTAAGCTTTCTCATCCACTGGGGTGACAGCTGAAGTGGCGGGAAAAGTAGAAAGTCTACCTAAAAGGACTTTAACTCCTGTTCTGATTCTTTGCAGCAGCTCAAAGAGGAGATGCAAGAAATTATTGTAACATAAATCAACTTAACTCATTCCCTCTTGGAAACAGTATTAATGGAGATAGTGCCTCTGAGCTGTACTCACAATGACAAGTGTGGGGACAAGAAGAGTGGCTACTTGGAATGAAGTAGTTGGTGCAGAAGAAATGAAGATCTCATTATTTATAGTTCAAGGTTTTTTCCACCTCTAACAAGTTTTAGTCTGATCCTGTGGTCTGCATACTCTCTCCAAAGGTATTTGCTGTGGAGAGACTAGCAAGTCTACAATAGCCTACAATAACTTCACTAAACAGAGACAGCGAGGAAATCTGCTATAGATTACAGTACCCATCAAAAAAGTTCCAGTTCTTTCAGAGTATCTGCTCCCCTATTCTCAACTGGCTGCAGGGAGTCAGCAGAATGAGTTCAGGTCTCTTCCAGTAGTGATGGATGGATGGATGGATGAATTTATGTTGACACACTCTGTGAAGACAGGAGTTACAACGGTGTTGAGGAGTAGAGTGTAAGTGCTTTAGGTAGTCTTAAAGTCTTTAAGGAGCTCTTTAAATAACCTTAGAAGAATCTCCCATCCCTATATAGGAGTTTTTCTAGAGACTATGGGAAAATTTAATAATTGTGCTGGTATTTAATATCTTTTTGTCACAGATGGGGGCTCTGAGATAGAGAGTAGTTAATGAGTAACCTGATGTCATAAAGCAGCTGAGGGGATAGTCATAGAAACCTGCTACTCTTATGCTCAGAACTGCTATTTTGTCTTCCTAAACAGCCTGCTGGAGCTGCCTCTGCTCTGAGCAGGAGATTGGCCCAGATGATCTTCAGAGATCTCTTCCAACATCAGCTAGTTGATGATTCTCTCACAGTTCCAGCATTTTTCTGTTTCACTCACTGGCTTTATAGTTTTGAAAGAAAATGTGATAAAAATCTAACAATACTTTATTTGGGTTTTTTTTAAGTTAAAATTGCCATTCAACACTTCTCAGTGATGTGCTGATGCTATAGCTTTAGGCTCTTGAAAGTCACACACAAAGAATTCATCATCTTGTGGGTCCTTATGGAGCCCAGATTCACTGCCCTATAGGAAATATGCATGCTTATGGATGCAAAGTGACGCACTTAAATGTTGCAGTGTGAAGACATCCTTCCTAATCTTCCAAGATCTGAGATCTGAGACCTGCTTCAGCTGACATGGATGATGAGACCTGCTAAAGCAGGCAGGAGAAATAGAGGTTTTGCTTATATTTGTCCCCATCCTGAACTCAGACATCATGTGGTTAAGTCAAAAGGAAGTGAGAAAGCTTTATGAATGCTAAAGGATATCCATGAGATAGAGACTGTAGTTTACATTCAGGTACTAGCATGGTTTCTTCAAAGATTATATTTATTTTAAATAGCATTTTCCTTTTGATTTAAATGTATGTAAATGGTGCATAGAAGGAAGGTATGCAAAAGTAGTTTTTTTGGTCTACATTTTATTACTTCATAATCTGATTTGAATCTACTATGACACTAATATCTGTTACATCCTATATGTTACTGACAATTAGTGTAATCTAATTGATGCAACTTCTCAATGATTTTAAAATCTTCTGACATACCACTTACATGATGTAGTAGCTCATGCTCTGGATAAGTTTGAGTTCTAGTTTGCATCATCTTTTTTTTTTATTATTATTATCAGTGTTTTTAATACAATAAAAAACAGCTATACCTACCTGGAAGAAAAATGAGTTCTTTCTACCAACGAAGAAAAACTAAAGTCAGAAATTAAGCAAAAACATCTGACAATGTTGTATTCATGTTCCTTCCATTTAATTTGAAAGAATGCCCCTTTTGTGTTGATATTGAGGTTTACAACCAACATAATTAAATGTTTCATTAACATTGGACTAACTCACTAGAGTAAACACTACCTTAGTAGGAGATTTTTGCAGGGTTAATCAGTTCTGTGGCATTCCTTCAAAATCTATTTATCATTTTCATGCCAGTTATTGTATGCTTTCACTTATTTATCTATTTCAGAGCATTAAGAGGAAATATAATTTTCGGACTGCATTATCTAATTCTGTCTCAACTACATGTTTTTTTTTTCTTGGCATCAGTTCCTCTGACATATTTTTAAAAATACATAGTCTAATTCTTTTTGCATCTTACTTTTCATAAGCAAGGAGCAAAAGGAGAGACACCTAATGATCCTCTGCTCCTTTTTGCTATATCACTGCATGATAGAAAACACATGGAGAAGGAGCATCTGGACCACTGTTGTGTTCTTTGAATCTTTTTGAGACTGACAAAATACTTTGCAGCTTTTGAGAGAAAGGAAATGAATTTGCACACCAAAATAATAAGTCAACACATAAAAAAAGAAAGAAAAATGCACCTGGAGGATTTGCAAAGCAGTGACAAGATCAAGCTCCATGTGATGAAGTTATGAATGGCCCTTGGGAAGGTCAAACTGAGAGCTGGGTGCATGACCCAGGATCCACCTCTCCTTCCACATAAGAAACACTACAGAAATTCAGGACAAAATGAAATAACTGTACTATTGTCTCAGTCAAATGGGTTTTCAAAGCTCTTGCTCTGCGAGTAATTAAGAGGTGGCAAACACTAGACAAGTTAAAAAAGGTCTATTGCAACAGCAAGGCTCTCAAAGTGAATTTCCATCTTAGGAGGTTGTTGCCTAAATAAATTCAGACAACATAATCCAGCTAGATTATGGGGCATGAATTGTATTGCTTCTAGAAACTGAAGACCTCAAACTCTAGAAATAGAATAGATGAAGTGAAAGGCAGACTTGTTCAGGTTAGGGAGCTGCATTCAGGGCTTGCTTGCCCTTAATCTTTCTGACACCCCCCC
>WBMY01002455.1:293408-335790 GCA_013397315.1 Donacobius atricapilla | reverse complement strand
ATTTTTGTGGAGATTAAAAAAAAAAAAAAAAAGGGAAAAAAACTCCAGAGAGTAAACCTCAAAAGGAAAACTCAATAATGTTTCAGAAAATTTGCAATAAAGTTCACTAAATCCATAAAATAAAATCTAGCAGTATGTAGAAAGAAGGAAAAAAAAAAAACCCAAATGCAAAACAAACAAACTAAAACGAAAACAAAACAACAACAAAAGAGTAACTAGTCTAATAGTCCTTGCATTTTTTTAAGGAAATTCTTGCAGTCATGCAAGAATGTAGCGTAGTACTGCCAAACTGGAAGGAAGCAAAACGCTTTGGAGTGAATGCATTTTTAAAAAAGCTTTCTTGAGCTTATGCGAACATCTTTTTACAAAATCCCTCAAAACTGCTGGAGCGAGTAAGCGGAGATCTGTGGCGGCGCAGAGGCCGCGACGGCAGGAGATCCCCATGACAACGCCGAGCCCGGGCCGCGCCTTCCCGCCCGCCGCAGGGCCCACACGAGGGCGCTCTGCTGTTGTGCTTCTGGCGGGCCCCGGCCGCGCCGCCTTCGGCCGTGGGCCGGCTCGCCGGGAACGCTCTGCCTCTTTTTTTTCCCCTTCTTTCATCCCATCTCAAAGATTGTACATTTTACTGCGTTACACAACGAGGTAATTAAGTGATGGAGCCAAAAATCCTTGATGTGCCGGTACACTTCCACAACGACTCTCTCAGGTTGTGTCTCCCTGTTGCCTTTGCGCTAGTCAAGCGCCCACGAACTGTATTGTTCTGTTGAGTATGTGGGATGCACCCAAAACCACCCCTGAGGAGATTTGTTTTATGGACAGACTGAACTCTTGGGCAGCATTAAAGAGAAGCAGAACTCACTCTCCCGAGTCACATCAGAAGTGGGGGCAGAGCTCCAGCAGTACCTGAGAAGAGGGACTGCACCGAAGGAACATGGTGTGGGTGTTAACACACCTCCATGAAATCTGGTTTTCTGTCAGGATATGCCTTGAATCCAACATGTTTTACAGCCAGCAGATAGTTGTACTCCTTGTACCTGACTGTCCTAGAGTGACTTTATGATGCCTGTATCCCCAGTCGTCTGTTCTGTATATTGCTTTGCACTTTTAAGAGATTCTTAGAGTGCAATTTGTTTTGAAAACTATGTTATCTCTCTCACATTCCTCTCTGGGACTCTGGCTGGGCAGCTGCAGTGCAGTCTGGCTGTGGCAGGACAGAGAGCTCCTGTGCTTTGGTTTTTTTCCTTTTTTTAGTTAGTTAGTTTTAGCTAGTTAGGGCAGAGAATTGGGTGGTTTTTTTTTTTTTGTTTTTTCCCTCCTTTTCTTTTTCTTTGGGACTGTTTGAAACTGCTCTGGACTGAAAAGCAGAGAAGAGCTGAAAGATTCTTTTCCCCCCCTTCGGGGCCTGGGACAGCGCTCCTCTCCAGCGCCAGAAGGACTGATAAAAACTGAGAAAGACGAACTGAATCTACGGCAAGGACTCTTCTCAATTTGCCATTTCACTTCAACTAAAGGTTTTATTGTTTCATATTGTTTTCTTTTGTTAAATAAATAGTTTTTTCCACTTTTCTCCAAAAAGTCTCTTTCTGGACCAGTTGTGGGGGGAGGGGTTGTTTGGGTCCTATTCGGAGGTTCCCTCCCAAAATTTGCCCTAAACCGGGATACTGACCCTGATATATCTACTCTATTAGTCATTTTAAATCTGATACACAACAGCATGAACACAAAACATTTTTTCAATAGGCCTTTACTATTGGAATAGATAATATGTTCTGCTGTACACAATAAGCAAGGAACATTAGCAAAAGTTTACAATTATATTTATGAACTAGACACAGAAGGCTACCTTGTTTTTCAGTACCCTAGACCATATATAGCTTTAGACCACACAAGACTGATCTTCTAAGTGGATTTCCAAGCAAGCTTTGCAAAAACAAAGTTGTTCAGGAAAGGCATAGCACAGCCCTTTTTGTGCCCAAGTGTCACTACTTTTTAGAAGCACAGGGTGCTTTTCCTTGACAGATGCATCACAGCGAGGGGAGGGAATTCTGATGGTTTCCAGCTTCCAGAAAAAATGGATAAAATTCACTCTGTAGTTGTGGATTATCTGTGGTGTGTTTGAGAAATTAACCACTTTTTCATGCTCAATTTTTAGTCTTCTTTCCTTCACCTTGACCACAGGAAGCACAAAAACTGGAGAGAAGTTTGATTTCCTTTATTTCAATGCTCATCCCCAGCACTCTTTGAAGAAAGAGGAATTTCCCCTGCTCTGCTACCACTGCATGTTTTTGTCTAACTGTGCATTCTTTGATAAAATCATCAGGAAAGGGCACACTCTCAGCAACAGCTACTGCATTGGTGGCAACTGCTGGAAGTATGCTGAATTAGATGGGCCAATCTGTTATTCTTGCTGATAAATCTTTTCTCTTGTTTGAAACAGGAAAACACACAGTTGAAAATTGCTCCTGGCTCTAAGTAATGAAAACACAATATATTCTCTTTATGCTGAATCCATCATAAGGTAAAAGTATATTAAGTCTCAAGTCAAATGACTTCACAATTAGCCAGCCAGGTTTGTATCCATGAAAAATGCAAATTACAGATGAGTGATGAGATCTTGTATGTGTTACTATTTTGCAGCCTCAGACTTTTTAGCTGGAACTGTAGTAATAAATAATGTTTCTGAGTGCTCATGCTGTGAAATTGCTTGCTGTTGTGAATACATCTCTTCACTACCTGCAGGTGCAGCAGTGAAAGTACAGGCACTGTTAATCACCCTCAAAGCAATGAAAGGGAAAAAAGGAAAGATCCTTCCAGGTAATGTCTTTCATGTAACTCCAATGAATCTAGACAATATGTTATCTTCAGGAACTCAGCAGTGCACCTGGCTAGAGGATGGATTTGTCAGATATCTTTTCCCCTGCTCTAATCCCTTCCCTCTCCTCCTGCCTCTTAGAAAGGTCCTTATTTCATACAGCAAATAGCTCTGACCATTTTTAGAGTGAGCATGCAAAGATGTTATCACGTAGTTACCCTATGAAGGGACCAGCCCCGCGAGTTCTAGACAGCCCTTCCCTGCAGGCAGATGCTGTTGGTCGTCACTACGTGGCTCAGCAGTAACTCCTTTCTCGAAGGGTGCTGAAATGGCAGCCTTGAGATGCAAGGCAGTTTACTCTCCCCTTCAAGGTGAGGGCATCATACAGAAGTTAGAGTTAATAGAATTTATGTTGCAGGTATTTCTTGCATGGCACGTAAAGTATTGCAAATATATCTCATGTATTACAGAGGACAGTTTTACATTAAAAATTTTCATATTTAATCCCTTCTGATGATGATCTCTGTCTGACTTGCCAGTTAATTCTATGCCATTGTCTAATCCATACCCTCCTACCTTGTGCCTGCTCTTAAAGGTGTCAAATCGAATGTTGTATTATGCCAGAATAATACAGGGGCAAAGATGTTTGGCAGAACAAGTCTGGCATTTTTGTGAAGGGACAATACAACTTTTAAAACATCTAAGAGTGGCAATCTGAACACTTCCCTTCCTATTTTCCAGTTTTACAAGGAAAACTTGTGTACGCTTTGCCACAACTGAGGAAACTGCCTGAAGAACACAGGACTAGTGGTAAAATGCACAATTAAGTTGAAACAGATGTTGGTCCTTCTGCGTTTCATGTGTTCTACTTGGTAGCTTTTTTCCATAGTTTCCCTAGCTGTAATAGAAGAGTGAAAATATTATGGATTTAACACATTGGTCTGATGAATTTTATTTCACTCAGCCTTGCAAAGTGCTTTAAGAACCTAGCTAATGTCAGCAAAATACAGGAGAGGTTTTTTGTCCTCTCTCTTTCATTTTTATTGTGCCTGAAAATCATAATGTTGTAAAAAAAAATTATGTTCATGTTGTCTTTGAAAATAAAGAAAGGGATGGAATATTTTGCAATTACGATCATTTCCATTTGTGAAATTCAACAGCAATCAATCCTCACACACAGAAAAAATCATGTGATATATCTATGACAGTTACACAAAGAAAAATAATTTAATTTATCTTGCACATAGTTATTGTTCTCCATTTGAAACACTTCTGTCAGCTCTATGTGATAACATCTGTCTGTGTATATTGTGATAAAAGAAAAACTAGACTAGAACATCTAAATTTCTATTACCTCAAGAACTGATTTTTTTCAGCTTTTCCATTAAAAAGAACAGGTCTGAATTAGCTGAAGGATTAGGCAGCTCCATCAAAACACTTGTTGGTGCAGTAGCAGATGTTTTGCATGATGCTTTCCTTCCTTATTTTTCAAGTTGCATGACGATAGTGCTACCCAGTTTATGAACTTGGGGTGCATTTTTGTGGCAAAACTGCAGAACTGAAATATTAACATCACGTTTGGACATTCATAAACATCTAGAGAATTCCTAAAATTTTAAAAATACACTGAGCAGTAGAAGCATATGAAACTAGAAAGACAAGAAAAATTTGTAAGGAAGCATGAAGCAGCTAACAGGTTGCTGTTATCTCCAAAAGCAGAAATGTTAAATCCTACAAAAAATCATGGAATTCAGTTGTCGATAGTCCAGTTTAAAAGATATCCAAACTGGTTGAATTAGGAGATATGACATTGAAACACCCAAGCGACTAGGGGTCTGCTGTATTGTGGCTTTTAGAGGAAGATTTTCATAGCCTGGAAAAGGTTTTCTGGTGCTGTTTCTGCTAGATCACATCTCTGCTGCTATACTAAGACTACGCTTCATGAGAACCAGTATCTTGACCACATCCTCTCTACTTTCAAAGGTGCTTTTTCAGAATTGGAGGTATGTGGCAAGTAACACTAAGTTACTGATGAAAATAAAGCTGGAAAGATGTTAAAAGCTATATTCTTTTAGAGGTATTTGTTTGGCTAATTTTAAAAACATCTGAGGAAAGTAAAAGGTCTTAGTGATTTATTTCAACAAAAATGTTTCACACTTACAAAAACCATTTGGGAGCAAGAGGAATGGGACAGGAAACCTGCAGATATTGCCAAAATTCAGTTCTAAAGATGTGAAGAAATGAAAAGGAAAAAATTGTATCTTCTGTCAGACATTTTTTTTTAACATTAATTGTAAGTTTCACCACCATGAAGAACTTCAGGAGGTTTAGCTCATTACCTATGGTTCAAAGGTAGGAAAAGTTTTATGACATGTAAAAGAGAGGGTTCTGCCAGTTTTATCAGGAAGAGGGGGAGGGTGAAAAGATGTGTGTTGCAGATGTGACTGTGCTCTCTTTGATACATAAATCAGTCTTTTACTCAGATCTTTCAAAATTTCTCTTCTTTGCATGCAGCTACGGAAATATTGGTGGAAGAGACAGCAGAGGAAGGAGGAATACAAGTAAAGGCTGGTAATTATCAGCCAAACTCCCTCTTTTCTCCTAGGCTGTGTATAGGGCACTTGGGTGTATCATTAGAGGAAAAGCACAGCCCTACAAAGGGTTGTCCTGAGTGAAAAGAGAACCACCTAACCTTTCCATCACCATGTATGTAGCTGTATAAGCAGAGAATGACGGTGGGAAACAGCTAAGAGTAGGGTTTATACTCCTTCAGATTGCTGCCTTCTGTCTCTCATCTAGTGCCTCACTACCACTGCTGAGAAAATGAGTCTCAGTCAACATTTGAATAAATTTTATTTTTTAAAATTATTTTAATTCATCTTGCTTAGGGCCTGTCTGCATGGCAAGGGTAAGAAGAAACATGCAGGGCTTGGTTTTTCAACTGGAGTATATAGTCTGCTTATAGCAACTCTCATTTGTCTTTGATACTCTTTCTTTCACAGCATTAAAAATATATTTCTTGGAACTAGGTCATGCTGAACTTTAAAATATCAGTGAGGCTATATCAAAATTTTGTGAAATGCAAGACACAAACTGTCGCTGATCACTCTCTAAACTGACCCAAAATCAGACGTCTGTGGTGAAGTAGTGTCAAATCAAAATGAATACAACCTGTTGCTCTGCTCCACGCAGGGGTGCGAACTTCAGGATGGTATGTTTAGACTCTGCATGCTGTGTATGAAGACCCATAGTCAGTCTCATTATTTAAAGGTTATCTAGAGGTTGTGAGTGGCAGCTGGATTAGATGATCATTGAAGGTCCCTTCCAATTGAAACATTCTAATCTAATTCTAATTTTAATTCTCTCTTCCTCTTCCTCTTCCTCTTCCTCTTCCTCTTCCTCTCCTCTCCTCTCCTCTCCTCTCCTCTCCTCTCCGATTACCCAGAAGATACACCACACAACATATTCCTTTCTATCTTTAGATCACTCATTTCTAAGATAGGGATCCTCTTTGGAATCACTGTTAACTCTTCAAATGTATAAAACCATGAAAAAACATTACATTTCCAGAAACTGATGAAGAAAATTCAGGTGTACAGTAGAACCAATAACTAAATGAACTGGAGTTCTTAATAAGGAAATTTCATTTCACTGTCATTCATTCACCTGTCAACATTTCCTCCATGATTTAAAATATATGTTCAGTTTGCATGAAAGGTTAAGCATGATGAAATCTTATGTCTTCTAAATTCTTGCTTTCTGGAGAGAAATAGATTCAAAATACGTGGATGTGAGAAATATGCAGGAAGCAAAACATGTGAACCAATCCTGACAAAACTCGACACAGAGAAAAAATTGCTCTTCAGATGCTGAAAAAAAAAAGATACTTCCTTTCACATCTTGAAAATTAAAACATTAACTTGTTAACCACTTATTGGAAATACAAATAAAGAGGTCTGAGTCTTTAGCTGTCTAGCATCAATCTCTTCAGTTCATACTTTTCTTCCTTTAAGTTTAGACCACGTTTCAACATCAATAAACTGATCCGTCTAAAAGTCACTTACACCACCAGTATTGCTCATGATATTTGCTGTCAAGAACATCAAAAACTCCTGCTTGAGCAACTGCCCTCCTTCTATGACAAGAGGATCCACTTAGTAGAGGTGGAAGGGGAAGGTTGTAGACATGCTCACCTGGACTTCAGTTACACCTTTGCCACTATTTCCCATGTTATTCTACTGGAGAAACTACTGCTCATGGTTTGGACAGGTAAAAAAAATATGCTTCATGGGTAAAAAAGATGGCTGAATGTCCAGGTCCAGGGTGGTGCTGACTGGAGTTACCTCCAGCTGGTGGCCAGCCACAAGTGGCGTTCACCAGGGCCCAGTACTGGGATCAGTCCTGTTTAAGATTTTTATCAATGATGTGGATGAGGGGAACAAGTGTCCCTTCTCTCAGTTTGCAAACAGCACAGGGTTGAGCAGGAGTGTTGATCTGCTGGAGGGTAGAAAGGGTCTACAGAGGGATCTGGAGAGGCTAGATTGATAGCATGAGGTCAGCTGTATGAGGTTCAAGAAGGCCAAGGGATGGGTCACAACAACCCTGCAGGCTGGGGGCAGAGTAGCTGGAAACCTGCCTGGTGGAAAAGCACCTGGGGATACTGGTAGGCAGCAGCTGAACATGAGCCAGGAGAGAGCCAAGGTGGCCAAGAAGGCCAGTGCCTTCCTGGCTTGGATCAAGGATAGTGTGGCCAGCAGGACCAGGGCAGTGATTGTCCCCTGTACTCCGCACTGAGAGGCCACACCTTGAATCTTGCGTCCAGTTTTGAGCCTTTCACTGAAAGACGTTGAGGTGCGAGTCCAGAGAAGGGTCTGAATCACATGCAGAGTGACTTATGGGGAGTGGCTGTTTAACCTGAAGAAAAGGAGGCTCAGGAGGGACCTTCTTGTTCTCTACCTGAAAGGAGGCTGTAGCCAGGTGAGGGTCGGTGTCTTCTCCTAAGTAACAAGAAACAGTACAAAAGGAGATTGCCTCCCTTATGCCAGGGAAGGTTTAGATTGGATATTAGGAAAAAATTTCTTCACTGAGAGGGTTGTTAAGCACTGGAACAGGCTGTCCAGGGAAATGGTGGGATCATCATCACCAGTGGTATTTAAGAGACATATAGATGTGAGTATTAGGCTAATGGTTTAATGATGGACTTATCAGTGCTGGGTCAACAGTTGGACTCCATGGTCTTAAAGGTCTTGTTCATTCCTAACAATTCTACAATTCTATGAAAAGTCAACGAAATTTCAACTTTTCCGCTTTCCTTTACAGAATGATTTTTTGGTAGACAGTGATATCAGATACTGTTGTACGTGAACATTTATTTAAACTATCATATATCTAACATGGTAATTCTCATTCCTAATTTTCATATTTTTATCTCTTTACATAGTAAGGGATGGCATAACTTTAATATGGCTTGAACCAACTGTGCTTGAATGAAAACTAGGTTTCATTTTAAAATGACCCAAAACAGAACCTGAGATTGTTAAGTGAAGGTGAGCTTATCCAAGAGGAGAGGAGAAAAAGTTCAGTACAATATATCATTCTCTGATTTACCAAATCAAGCATCATGTAATTGAGATGCCCCTTTTTAGATGTGTCCTTCAGGATTTCAATAGGAGTACATTTTTTTTCTTAAAATTTTTCTGTGGGTAGAAAGAGGACAATGACATTATTCCTGCTTGCTCTGCCAGATTTTCAGCTTTGCATGAACTAGCCATTAAATCAATCCAGTATAATACTCCCTCTCTTTCCCTGGGAGAAGCACTGTGGCTGTCCAAAGCCAGTCTGGTGTCCCAGCAGAGGTGCAGGTCCATGTGCTCACCCAAGGCCTCTGAGAGGGCCTGTTGTCATAAAACTCCAGGTCCTTGCTTCAAACTATGAAATGAATGACCTGAGGCACAAACAGAGCTGCCACATACACAGCTACAATTCCCCATTAGTAAAGACTTTCCAGGAGCACAAATGTACATTATCTGACAGCTGCTTTTGCAATACTACTTGAAAGTGAATTACAGCCAGATCTTCCAGTAAATCTGAAAGGGATCCCAAAGATCAGTTTCAGACCGGGGATAGACAAAATACAAAGAATTCCATGGGACCCAAATAAGGGGTTTTTTTATTTTAAAATCTCCCACAGCTTTCTTTCTAGAGTCAAAGATTTGAATTGCGATCTGTACAAGACATAAAATACTTAATACGTGCTCTGCTCTTTTTTTTTTTTTAATTTTAAGGCAGCTCATAAATTTATTGCAGTCTTATAGCATACCATTCAGATTGATTTATGGGACACAACTCAGATTTCTTATAGCTGAATTACCAAGTACAAACCAGGTACACCATCCCATTAAAAATGAATTTACTATGGGAACTGCACATTGAAAGTTAAATAATGGCTTGATTTTCAAGCTGAAACTGAAATATTTGCTTTTCTGCCAACTAATCCAAAACAGCCTGTGAATAATTGCATTACCTTTGCTTTCAAAATGTTGTTTATTTTCACTGAAGGTCATAGTCTTTGGGAAAAAATTTTGGAATAATGAGCATTACTTTACATACTCTGACCTGTAGTGTCATCATTATCACACCTGTGAACTGAAGGGTATGTTTATCTTGGCAAAAGAACTAGTTATGCTGAAGGGTATTTTTACAGATATTTTTATTTTATTTTAAGGGAAATTTTGCATATGTACAAATACACATAAACAGCTTCAATTCATATGAACTCTGAAATCATGAATGAGTTCCAGATCAACAAAATCTGGAAGAAAAAAAGTTTTTAATCCCAGAAAGAGTATCATTACAAGTTACCTCACATTTTCTATGAAGTAATATTTAAGCTAATGTCCTAAAGAGTAAGCAAAAAAAAAAAGTTGTGATTTTCCTTTTTATATTCTTTCTTCTACCAGTCTGATCATAACAGAATGTATGATGTTAGAAGAATGACTCTGTGTAGATATTTCTCAATGTTCCCATTCTGCACTCTATAAGGATAACAGTGAAAAAACAGGGTCCCAGCCTGAGCTGCAGGCACACTCCTCATTTTCATTTCTAAAATCTTCTGAATGTTAACTTAATGATGTTCTTAGGACTGAAGAGAATATTCTCTTTGAAAAGAAGTCCTCTGTAGAATCTTCCATCAGATGGTATGGAAACCTTGTCTAATATATAAGAAGTGATGAAATAAGAAACTTTCAGATTTTGAAGTATAATAGCTCCTAAAATAAATTAAAGAGGAAAAAAATTTAAAAATAAATAAATAAATAAAAATAAAAGAGAATGAGAGAGGGAGTAAAGGTATATAATTTCCTCTCATTGCCATTTACAGTTTTATTTACCTAGGGAGCCATTTGAACTTGTAAGCAAGTTATGAATGCAACTAAACATTTGAACTACTGTCCATGCTGCTAGGAGAGATGAGTAGTTTACTCAGGTCATCTCAGTTAAATGTTGCCCAACATACTTATTCATAATGGAACCTCTGCTGAGCTGAAAGGGTCTTTTCAGTCTGCATCTAGAACTTCATTTTGTTCATGGTCATGAACGCTTGGGAGGCCAGAGAAAGTCATTATGTATGCGGTTATACTTAAACGAACAGGTAGTACACGTTTAATCTTGGGTTTCCCTGATAGAATGCCTCATCTATGCCATATCTTAAGCACAGAGAATCATTTATCTACATGTGACCTGCAGTCCCCTCCTATATCTGCCTCCCTACACCACTGTCAAGCACACAGCGGCCATTGGCAGCACACAGAGTGGAGCAGGTGCTGACTGAATGCAAAAAAAGAAGTTGCCTTCCCAGTGGGCCACAATAGAGCTGAACTAAAACAGTGCAGCACCCATAACCTGGTGAGTGGCATCTTTACCCTCGCTGTATACTGCTGGCCTTTGGAGGAAATGCTTGTATGTCAAAGAAGTACTGGTTTGATCCCACTTTTTTCCCTATCTGGCATACTCCCATGGAAGATTTAAGTTAACTGCTCAGTAGTATGCTTTGTGCCAACAGTAATCAGCATGTTATATGCAGAAAGAACAATTAATTCATGTGGGGTTTGCCTCATTTGTAAGAATCATAGTGAAAAATGCAGAATCAGCATTACCTGATCAACACATGGCTCCTTCAATCCAGGTTTTCCTCACTGTTGGTGTGGAGTGGTCCCATTCAGCTGTGCATTTGGAAAGCATTCTGGATAACCCCATGGTTATGCCAAATGCTCTGCAGTCCCATTGCCAGGCACTGTATTGCCAGAAAGAAATTCACTCCAAACTTCCTAATGCAGGGCATGGAATTTAATTTGTTTTAGGCAACCTACATAATATGTTGAAAGGAGACCATGAGAACAAGGGCTAAAGGCTGTGAGATTTTTGTGATAAAAGACTAGAACCAAGGTAGCTACTAGAAAATGAACAGCATAAAGAGGCACATCTGTATTTATCTACAAATTTTAAAGTGTACAAAAGAACATTTATAAAATGTGCAAGTGTGGTGTGCATGCAGAGTACTGAGTGCTTCTAACACATTGATTTATTATACCTTTTGACAATAGTTTCCCAATAATGGATCCTAACTGTTAGTGATGATTTTAGAATTCAATTGGAATGAAAATAGGACTTGGTCCCTTTATTTTCTTATGAGTTTCACACCACATTAGAAGTGATCACCTGTGTTGTGGTATTCTGAAATTGGCCAGTTGCACAGCATGTTCTATACAAAGAATGCACAGACCAAAATTATTTCATACTCTCCATCTTTCCAGCTGTGTTCACAAGTCTTACATTTATGTGTACATCTTCTTTTTAGAGGTATTAATTGCTTGATTTTTATATCCTGTGTAATTAATGCCATGAATTAAACACAAAAAAACCCACTTTCATAATTTATGACAGTCTAGGTAGCTTTAAAAATATTGCCCCATATTTTGTCTAGTTAAAAACTACATTGCACTGATCGAAATAGCAAATGAGTCTTTCATAATGCTTAACAACAGGCATCTGAATCATCTCTGTGAACAGGGTGCAGTTCTTAGGAAATTTGGGGCTCTCAGACTCAGGTGTACTGAAGAGACTGTCAGCCACTGGCCTCAAGCGAGTGATGTTGGATAATCAGAGACAAAGGTCAGGAACCAATCGCTGTGCAAACAGAGGGTTAGTTCTATTTTCTCAGCTTAAATCTACAAGTGTTGCACAAATGCTGAGGAGGAAAACATAGAATCATAGACTTGTTAGGATTGGAAAAGACCTTAAAAATCATTAAGGCTAGACATTAATCCAGCACTGCCAAGCCTGACACTAAATTATAACCCCAAGAACATCAGATACACATTTTTAAAATACCTTCAGGGACAGTCCCTTTGCCAGTTCCCTGGGCAGTCTGTTCCACTGCTTGGCAGCCCTTTCAGTGAAGAAATTTTTCTTATATCTAGTGCCCACCTCACCTAGTGCAACTCCTCTTATCTGTTCTCTTGCTACATGGAAGAAGACACTGACCCCTACCTTGCTACAACCTCCTCCCATGTAGTTGCAGAAAGCAACAAGGTCTCCCCTAAGTGCCCTTTGCTCCAGGCTAAAAGCTCCCAGTTCCCTCAGCCACTCCTCATAAGACTTGTTCCAGACCCTTCCCCAGTCTCCGTTGCCCTTCTCTGGACTCATTCCAGCACCTCAATGTCTTTTTTGAAGTGAGGGGCCCAAAACTGAACACAGGATTCAAAGTGTGGTCTCACCAATGCTGAGTACAGGGGATCTATTACTGTCCTGCTCCTGCTGGCCACACTATTGCTGGTACAGGCCAGACTGGCATTGGCCTTCTTGATCAGTTGGACACAATGGGAACTCATATTCCTCAAAGAACCATTGGTTAGAGTGAAGAGAGGATAATGTTCTTGGGAAAACTAGATTCCAAATTCAAAGTTCCTTGGAATAGAATTTTTTTTATTATTATTTCCAGTGCTAGAAAGGGCTTTATGACATTTAAATTTGTCTTTCTACCATTGCTGTCTCAAACACTAGCCTAGAAGAAGCTGGAGAATTCACCTTGTATAGGCAAAAAAGTTGGTAAGGTCAAAAAAGGTAGAGTTAAATATATAAATATTCACCCCAAAACTCATTTTCATCTTCTACTTTCCATCATCAACCTATAATATTCATACTTTTAAAATATTCCTTACCATGAAAAACAAAGTTCAACTTCATCAAAGTTGATGGCAGCAGAGATCAGCAGAAGAGGAGATGGGGCACAGTATACTGGACACAGAATTTTATTCAGAAACTGAGAAAAGATATTGCCTTTGGGAATTAACATGACACACAACCAAATTGCAATAGAAAGAGAATCTCATCCACTCACTTTGTTTCCCGGCATCATCTTGGTAGCTATTCTCTTAAATAGGTCCACCTCTTTTTTTGCAGGTTGCAGCTCATTTTCAGAGCAGGTGCCAATGATTTCTTTGCAACTCAATTTTACATCCACAGTCACCAGACATATGAGAAAGAGCTCATCCACCTTGGGATATGCCAGGTATTAGTTCTTCAAGTTAATATTATTTTGCTGAATAAAGAAATACAGTAAAAGTCTCCCATATGGTGTGCAGGGGTGAACATTACACCCAAATCTCCTCTCACTTCCTCCATCAGAAAGAGAGGGTGCCCTTCTTTTCTTTGTTAAATTGTCCTATTGTAGTTTGAACTCCCATTTCTCACGTTTGCTGAGCATATCCACTCCTTTGTCCTCACTTGTTTCAGTTTCTTTAGCTAGTTTTCCTTATGTGCAATTCATATTGCATAAACCTCTTTGTTTGTTTAGTTGGTTGGTTGGGTTTTTTTCTGTGGGGAGAGAACCCGCTCTCGAGTGCTAATGTACAGCTGATTAGAGATGAGCCATATGCTCCTCTAAGTTACTAATTCTGCCTACTAATGAGAAAAGCAGAAATAGTGTTGAGGACTCTGGGTGAAAGCCTCTTACTTTCTGCTGTCACCTATGTGGAAGTGTGACCAGCCAGTGGTCTTGTTCCGCGCCCCTGACCCAGCGGCAGCGCGGCCGAGCCTTCTGTCCAGGACCCTGGAGAGCGCCTCGTCCGTCCCCGCGGGACCCTGGGCCTGGGGGAGAAGACTTCAAGAAAACACGTCTTTTCAGAGGAGGGGAAAAGTGTATGGGCTCAGCTACTCATCCTGTTAAGCGGGGGACAAGGCAGATATGTGTGCTGCAGATTTATGTGAGAAATTTCCCCCAGGGAATGTTTTCTTTGGTCACTATGCATTCCACACTTCCTGCCTGTTCTTTGCCTGCAATGGGAAAATGGTTTGTTTAAGGAGATTTTTTATAAACAGTCCTTAACTTTTTTGTTGTTGTTGTTGTTTTTTAAGTTGTATCCTGAAACAGGACTTTTAAATCTTTTGATAGCATGGAAATGTCTCTGAGTTCTTCCTTCCTTCCTCCCTCTGAGCACTGCATAGAGACACTTTACCTTTTATTTACCCTTGCCTGCATTGTTTACATCCCTCAACTGTGGTCACACAACTTTCTTGTGACAACAATAACACCTGCACACATGGGCAGAGTTTTACAGAAAGTAAAATATGTTTTTACCTTGCAGCTACACTGAAGAACACTTCTCTCTGAGGAATTTTTTACAGTTTGCAACACTGCAGATCACAGGGTGAAAACTTTTAAGTAGCAGTAGAGTTTGAGTATAATTGTCTCTGAAGGTGGATTCTAGAGTCTATTCTGGTTTTGGAGTTTCTTTCCCCAAATGATTTTCCTGAGAGGGATTTTACTAAAAATCTCATCATTGAAATGTCTTGATAGAATCCTAAAAATAGGTCATGGAGTGGATGTTAGCATACATGTTTGGAAATATGTATTCAGTTTTAAATTGAAAAGTATAATTCAGATCACTTTTCATCTCACAGTTCCATTGTGATGATCAGCTGGGAGAACTGAAGTGTCTCCTGCTTTTTAATGACTTAGGAGAATACACTGTGAAGAGAAAAGAATGCACAATGGGATTCTTTTTAATACTTAATCAGGAAACAAACCCACACTATTCCTTACCAGAGGTGTTATTCCTCATAAACACAAAGCACAGAAAATGCTTTAGGCATTCTCATAAAAGCAATTTCAGTTATAAAGAGAAACACAAGGTAAGGAGGAAATGTTCAAGAGCTGATGTTTTCTCTTATTTAATTGACAGGTTTCTTGAATACATGGCTGGCTTTTTATTCCATGTCTTTCAGAAAAATTATATTCCAGCAGGTAAGGTTCCTGAACAAAAAGAACTCTGAGCAGAATGTTTGTTTACTAATTATGTACCAAATGGCTGACTACTTATTCTTGTGCGTGGATAACATACATCATCAATACAGAGCCTATGAAAACACACATATTATACATATCAATAAGCATGTGGGTGAAGGACCAGATGATCATTTTCCATCAGTTACAACATTCCTTTTTGGTCACTCTGTCTGTGAGAGTGCACACAGCCATGCATAACACTTACTTGTCGATGAAGGAGAGGACATGACAGGCATTTAGTTACAGGTTATTAGTGATTTGAAAGAGTAGGTGTAAAATAGGTGTCTAAGAACAGCTGCAGAAAAGATTTTTTATTTTTGTAGAGAAAAAAGAGAATGCTTCATAGTACTAGAAAACAACAGATTTGAAAAAGCTCCAAAAGAATATCTAAAATTTCAGATCCTTTTCTAAGACCTTGAGCAAAAACCTCTTTGTGGTTGCTGGCATTAAAGACATGCTACACAGCTTGAGTAAACCTAATTCTTTTATTCAAGACTGTCTCAAAGGAATGAAGCCAACTAAAAGATTAGATGGAATCTGAGTTTTAGACCAGAGATTCATTTGTAACAGGATTCCCTTTAATAGAAAATGCTATTTAATATTATTGATGTGGGCATTATGGTCCCCAGAAGCATGTCATCTCCTTGAAGAGCTCTGTAATTCCTTTGGTAAGATGACTGTACAGAAGTCCCCTTCCCTTTTGATAACTGACCCAGAGGGCATTTACTGAGTTCAAAGAAAACGCATAATTTTTTTCCCTTGCAAAGGCAATCTATATAGAAGAAAGAACACAAAGAATTTCACCTTTTTCCCCTCCTATAGACACTTTATTTATTATGTATATTCATGAAAAATGCTTCTTTTCCAAACTGTTGACTTATTTTTACTTAGGTGCATATTATCATACTGCATTCTGAGCAAGTAATGGCATAACCTTATATGTTATATAGGCTTATCCCTAATAACATTCTTTTTGAGTCAACTACCCAAGAGAAAAAAAAAATAATTACATAATAAAAGATACAGATGATATGGATGCTGACTTGCAGGAAAAAATAACTGTACAAGTTAATACAACAGTGCATGGAACTCAGGTCAGTCATTTTTTTGTGATTCTGTGATTTTAGCCCTAAGAAAAACACAGGACTAAACCCTTGAAAATCAGAATGAATGTGTGATAATTTTTTTTCTTTTTCTTGATTCCTGAATATTGGTTAAATCTCTGATATGTTCAGATCTCCTGCTTTCCACAGGGATAAAGTTGATTTTCTTCCTAATAGCTGGTACGGTGCTGTGTTTTGGATTTAACACGAGAATAATGTTGATAACATGGATGTTTAGCTATTTCTCAGCAGTGCTCATACTTTTTCAAGGACTTCTCAGTTTCCAATGCTCTGCCTGAGAGGAGGTGCAAAAGAAGCTGGGAGAGAACATACCCAGGACAGCTGGACCAAACTGGCTGAAGGGATATTCCACACCATGTCCGGGATATAAACGGGGTGGGAGCTGGGCTAGAGGTTCTAATGAATGCTTAGGGCTGGATTAGGCAGTAGCTAGCAAGTAGTGAGCAATTGCACTGTGCATCACTTCTCTTCCTTGAGTTTTATTCCTGACGCTCTTTTTCATGCCTTCTTTTTGGATTACAGTAACTATTAATAGTATATTTTACTTTATTTCAAATATTACACTGTTTTTTAAATTTTATTTAATTCAATTTTTTTAAATAATGGAAAATTAACTAAAGGTATATTGTGATTATTTCTTTTTAAAGGAAAATTTAATTTTTTTCCTGTAGTTATAACCCTCCCATATCTAAAGTTATACAGCAAATCTAACACCGTATGGCAAGAACTGCAGCATGTATTAATCCATTTATTTTTTCTTAATGCTGGCCTGTGGCACATTCATCATATATGCATACAGAATTTGAATGGAATTAATTAAATTTAGAGATACAAAATTTCTACTTACAATTCAAGAACAGTATTCAATTTCAGGTTATTAATCTCATATTTCAGGTTTTCATGTTGAAATTTCCATTGATCTCATTTCAAATTTATGCCAGAGATAAGTTGCAAAAAGGCAGCATATTTAATTTTCAGTTACATAATAATATATTCTGGTTTTTATCCTCGTCATAAATACTATATTCAACATACGCAATGCATGAAGGTACACAGTAAATTTTCCTGTGGCAAAGCTCATTAAAACTTTCTGTGTAGCTTTCCTTTACAGGCAAATTAATAAGACTTTTTACTACTAGACTGTCAAATAGTGCCACAAGGATTAAAGCCACTTCAGGAAAGAAGACATTACTTCAAAAGGTCATATTTGCCATTTTGCTAAATACTACAGATTATATGAACATTATATTACAATTGACCATTAATCTGCTTTAAGAGGGACAACTAGCTGAGAGATCTCTACTGCCACTGTGGTTGTGTCAGATTTCACAGGAACTGGTGGTGTTTGTCACCATCCTGGGGTAAAATTTGAAGAGGACAAAACACAAGTCACTGTATTACACTATAGACTCTGTAACCTGGCTGGGTTTTGAATCAAATCCCACATAATCTAAGGTAGGAAAATATCTCAATTACCCTTAAAAAGTAAGTTCTAAACAAACAACCAAGCAAACAGGCCACTGTAGTCTCAGTTGCTGAAAGGAGTCTGACACCCAGTTCCTGATACCTGCTTAAGCATCTCCTGAAATGGATCAGCGTATTTCTAGTGTAGAATTTCCTGGAGTAAAATAACCACCTTCTAGAGGTGTTAAATTAGTCTGTACAAGTCTCTAGCTGCACTTTCCCTAGTGCATACAGAAACATCAAGTACTAAAGACCAGACAGCTGTACAGTTAACATAGTTACTTATCACCTGTCTATCCATAGGTGGAGACATAGATCTTCCAGGGATCTCTTTGACTTTGGTGCTGTACCTTGGTTTTTGTAAAGCAGGGGTAACACATACCCTTAGTAAAGCATCATCTTCTCCCCTGCTGCTCCTTTCCCTGTAGCAATGACAGATCAGGTAAAATAGCATTGACCAACTTCCTGCTTCTTCACAGAATTCTTGGCACAGGTTGGTAAAGAAAGTGCCTATCATTGTTTCCCATCCACTCTGTGAATTTTCTAGAAAAGAAAAAGGTGATAGATTTTTACTATATCCCTTTCATACCTTCTTCATCTTTGCAAGCTGTTCTATGGTTTACCCAGCCTTAATTCATGCTCCTATCCCTCTTCTGCTGGCCCACACAGTGAGGGGTTCACAGCCCACCTCGACATCAGCAAACTATTTTTTCAGCAAGATAATATTTACTTCAGTATTGGAAGAAAATGCTTTAATAACAAATTAAGCAGTAAGAGTAAAGTTAAAGATGCATGCTGGAGACAGAAAAATTTAGATGGCTAAACTGAAGCTAAAGCATGTGGGCTGTTAATCAGTAATATGACCTCTAAGACTGTGCGGGACAATTTTTGGAAAGAGCTGTCATTCTTGTCTGCTACAGCCTGAAGGAAGCCAGCTCATTCTTTTACCTTCAGAGCTTGATAATTACTGATAGGTTACAGAAAAAGCAACGAGTTTGGGATTCAGTAAGGAAACCAATAGTTTATATTTCCCCAGTTTTATGGTCAAATGTAGACACTTTCATCTAGGCTACCAGAAGATAGGAACACTTTGAAGAAGACATTAGAAATCTATAAAGTATCTCAAAGATTTGATGTCAAATAACAGATAGTATTTTTGCAGCAACTTTAAAACAAATAATCTTTCATTTTCTTGCAAGCTTCCTATAGAAATTAACCCCATTGCTACTAAATCTTTAAAGCATGTCTGAGTAGCTTGTGTACCTCCTTGTACATCTATCTTTTCACATCTTAGACAAATGAAATATTTAGGAGAAATATTTATCACATAGTAAATACTAAAGAAAAAGTCCCAAGTAACCTTTTAGTTTTATATAATTTGTTTATTATCCTCATTATAAATACTATATTCAACCTTTTAGCTTTATATATAGTTGTGCTGTGCTAAGGTTAGCACAGACATGAGGCTTATAGAAACCATCATCCTTATCATTAATTTTAGCCAAGTTTACTCTATTAGGATGAAAATAATGATGATAACTGTTAAAAGACACATCATTATTTCTCTACCTTGAAAAATTGGAAATTTTTTTGCATTTTGAAAGGTTAAAAATTGAGATAAAACCGAGTGAAATTTATGCAGAGGTGTCTGTGGTGGACTATCAGGTACAACATAGCTTGCAAACTGAGGCATTTATTTGTTCTAATCATATTAGAATAAAGTTCTTGCAATGTTTATGCTGCTAACACACATGAAAAATACAGAAAATTACAAGATTGCTTCTGCAGAAGCAGCAAATATTTGCAGTAATGTTATCCGTCATCTTTCATGTATACATCACCTGTTTGCGACATATAATTTTCCAGGTTGCACACATGTTAAAATATACATTTATGAAGACCAAATATTTTCTGTTTTGCCATGAGCTCTTTAGCTCCTTTTTAGCTGAGACAATGTTGTTGCAAAATTTGATTGGGAAGGAGTTATTTTCATCTGTGGCCTCACGGTGCCTGTGATTATGGACATTCCAAAGAGTTTCTGATATTCTGTGCTACCAAATGGTTAAAGAAGAACAATGTATTGTTTACCTGTCTTCAATATATTTTCCACATCTGCCTGGAATTTCCTGCAGAAATTTCGTGGTTTATTTCTCTGAAATAGATGGGAGATAGATCCTTCCAAGAGGATGCTGTCCTTGTTCTAGGTACTTAAAGTGGCAGGTTTAGGTCTTCCTTCACAGAAACACAGAATCACATAATGGGAAAGGTTTGAGGGGTCATCCTAGGGCACATTGCACAGAGCTGCATCCAGACAGCTCTTGAATATCTGCAGTGAGGGAGACTCCACAACACCTCTGGGCAATCTGTTCCAGTGTGGGGTCCCTCACATAGTAAAGAATTTCTTCCTTGTGTCCAGGTGGAATTTCCTGTGCAGCAGTTTCTGCCCGTCGCCTCTTGTCCTATTGCTCGGCACCCCTGAGAACAGCCTGGCTGCAGCTCCTTGGCACCCTCCCTTCAGACACTGACAGACATTCCTGAGGTTCCCTTCCAGTCATCTCTTCTCGAGGCTGAGCAGGCCCAGCTCCCTCAGCCTTTCCTTGTAACAGAGATGCTCCAGCCTGTTAATGATCTTCCTAGCCCTCTGCCAGACCTGCTCCAGGAACTCCATGTGTCTGTTGTGCTGAGGAGCCCAGAACTGGAAATATTACTACAGATGCGGCCTCACTAGGGCTGAGAAGAAGAGCAGGATCACCTCTCTCAACCTGCTGGAAACCCTCTTCCTGATGCCCCCCAGGATTCCTTTGGCCTTCTGGACCACAAGGGCACAGTGCTGTCCTTACAGTGGTAACAAATACAGAGCTGTGGCTAAGGAAAGGCTGGACAGACCACCTTGCAGGGGGAAAGCTGGAGAGCCCAAGGGCAAACTGTGGTTACAAAGAGTCCTGTGATGCATTTGCATCAGTGGGAGTTTTACAGGGCTGCATCACTACATGTCTCTTTCTCTCCTGACCACTTCCTTGTCTTTCAGCTTCTGCCACCTCCATCTCCTCACTCAAGACTACAATTACAATGAATGACTATGACTTCTGATGCTGCTTGGCATTTGGCCTGACCAGTATAGACAGGTTATTAAAGGAAGTTACAAGAAAGCTGTACACGCCTACTGACTCTGAACAGGTTTTTACTTATGCAGCAAATCAGAGCCTATACCAACATCCAGGCTGCGATCAGAACTAGTTTAAGCCTAGGCTACTCTGGAGAGTATGTCCTAGCTTGAATAAAGCAGGGAAGCACTAACAAAATTAAGAATTATTCTAAGTAAAAAGTCTTCATAGTTGCCTTATGCAAGGAGTACAATCTGAAACTAAACACAGCTCAAGTTGGTGGTTTTTTTAACATGATTAGATCAATCTCTCTGTGATTAGATATTGCTTTTATAGCCGCTGAAGAAGTAACTGAAAGTAGTTGTGATATTCTCTGGAAGCATCTGCCACATAAAATTAAAACATGATGTTTCCAGAAAACATTGGTAATTTAGCTTTGCTATCTGTCATTAGAGAATAATCTTTTGTGTTGTTTGGAATCTGATATACTTGTAACTTTCCTCGTCTTCATAATAATTGTCCTTTTTTTCCACCTGAGTAAGCTAACAGAAGGATCTGGGGCTTGAGCTTGTCATTCTCTCATCATTCTATCTTCCTTTCAACCAGGCACACAGAAAAATAACTCTTGTTCAACGCCAAAATACTGGATCCTATCTTTTCACTGCTGAAAAGAAAAACCACTGACTTTTTCTTTTAAAAAACCACACTTGTCATTCTTTCTGTTCAAGCCTAATCACAGATTTTTAAGGTGTCTGACAGCCCAAGTGACATTGCTTACAGTCTCTTGAAATACGCACTTTTTAGCTTTAATATCCTTTTGAATAACTGTTACTTATTACCTTCATTTAAAAGAGAAAACTGCTCATTTTTCAACAGTATTTCATTAATGCAAAATAATCTTTTTGGATCTGAACGGGATATCTATTTATAAAACTTGCCCCTTCTTGTACCTTCTGTGCAGTTGGCAGGGAAGCTAGCTGGAAGGGGCCAAGGGGCTGACCAGAGCAGGTCACCTTTCCACAGCCCATTGTGCAAGGGCCCAGGCAGACAGATGAGACTCAGAGGATCAGCTGTTCTCAACTGGCACTTTGTTTCATTTATTTTCTACTTCAGTTGGAACGGACCTAAAAAGATCATCCAGTCCAACTGCCTGACCACTTCAGGGCTGGACAAAACTCAATGGCATTGTTCAAATGCCTCCTAAACACTGACAGGGATGGGTAATCCACCATGATCTAGCAACTCCTAGGAGGAAAGAATGGAATGGAATGGAATGGAATGGAATGGAATGGAATGGAATGGAATGGAATAGAATAAGTTTGTGTTGGAAGGGACGTAAAGGATCATCTTATTCCAACCACCCTGCCATAGGCAAGGACACCTTTCACCAGATTACTCAGAGCTTCATCTAACCTGGCCTTAAACACTTCCCAAGATGGGGCCTCCTTAATTATTCTGGACAACATATTCCCATGTCTCATCACCCTTACAGGAAAGAATTTTTTTCTCCTCTGTAATCTAAGCCTATTCTCTTTCAGTTTGAATCCACTGCCCCTTGTCCCATCACTACATGTTTTTGTAAATAGTCCCTTTCCATCTCTCGTCTGCTCCCTTTAGGTACTAGGAGGCTGTGAAACCTCTTTTCCAGGCTAAATGAAGCAGAACTTTGACTTGCTTCAGCTTGTTTTAATGCCTTCACTGACGTATACCTGACATTTATCACTGCCTGAAGTTATGAACACCTTATCATTCTTAGCAGTGAGGAGAGGCTAGTTTTGGAGGAGATGAAGGAGCCACAGTTTCTAGTATATGGGTTGGAAGGAACAAGCTATGTCATTCTACGTAAAATGGAAGTTAAAGACACTGAAAAATATCTGCTTTCTTGCAATTTCAATTTCCCAGTTGCCCTGAACACCAGCCATGTAATTAGTTTAGTATTATCCAGGGACTAGGGATACAACCTGGTAGGTGCTCACTGTGTTTTGAACCCTATCCTCAATAGGTAGTGAGACTGCTGGGAGAAGACTAGCTTGGTCTTCAAAACTTTGTTAGGCTACTGTGAAGAGCTGATGCTGTTAGTGTGTACATTAACAGAATCTCAGAGAGCTAAAAATCACTTCTGTTAGGAAATGTGGGACAGCCTCATTAAAAACAACAACAACAACAACAATAACAACAAAAAAACAAAAACAAAAGAGAAAAAGGGCACTGCTTGTAAAAATTTCTTCATTAGAATATCTTTAGCTAAATCATTTCAGAATAAAGCTGATCAAAAAAATTCTAAAACTTCTTATTGGCTAATTCAGTACCATATTAAATGCCATATCAACACAATGCCTTCATGATCACTTAATCACGGTTGTTATTCCACTGGGAGTCACTCAGAGGCTACAGTCCCTCTAGGGGTTCCCTATCTGTCTTCATAATAATTGACCTAGCAAAAAAAAACCTTTCCTTTTTCACTAAATGAACTTGAAGTTACATTAAGCAGGGTGAGCTGATGAAACCACTCCTCACCACAGAAAAGGGAAAAAACATTCCTTGTGTTTCCCCTCCTCTGTGTCCCCTAGCACCTGCTGCTACCATGTAGGCAGCACCCGGCATCTCTTTATGACCTATTCAGCTCAGTAAGACAGCACACAACCACAGGAAAAGAGAACATTCTCTATGAGCAGTGAGCTTCTTGAGCAGTGAGCTCAGTTGGCTTGGGAAGGGGGCTGATGAATATTACAGCAAGTAGGGAAGGAGAAAGGACTCTGTGGAGCCAATAGCACTTGCAATGAAGCCCTGTGAGCACAGGAGGAGAAAAACCTCACCTTCTCAAGGGACAGCGAAATATTAGAAAAGGGGATTATGGAAATACATCCCGGAAAATTTTACCCTCTGTTTCTTTCTCAAATGTGTCAGTGTTTACTTGTGTGAGTCTTATCAGGAATACCGCTCAGGGAAAGGAAGAAAGATGAAATGCAGTGGAAACAGATTGTCATTTGTAAAATCACTGGAACAGTATTAACCTGGACAATATTAGAATAAAAACCTCACTGTGTAATTCCAACATGTCTTTCCCTCTTAAATTACATTGCTGCTTTCTGAAAATTTTTCATGTATTTAATAATTTTGTGGTTTTGAGATTACCTAATAATATCTCCTTAATTCTAGCACTTAAAACTAGCTTCCAGTCATTAAATTGAAAACTCTGAACGTCCTGAAGAGATTAATTTATTATTATAACAAATATAAATAGCACATTTATATAGACTACAGAAGAAAATATTGTGAACAGAAAATACATTACTCATGGAACTGCCAAAATAACAACACTTGAACATTCATTTTTCTATATACAATGCATTGTATAAAATCAGTTTTATTAATAAAATGTCATAATAAAAATTAAAACAAAATTAGAAGTCAAATACTACATTATGAGAATATAAAAATTTTATTGAGTGAAATTATATTCTGGAAAGCAAGACTAGTCAGACTAGGTCATGCACAGACTTAAAGTCCAGTTCTGTTACCAATGATACTTAAAACTCCCAGAACAAGGCAGGTCATAAAAAAGTATATTCTGTCTATGCCACCTGTTGAGAATTCACCTTTTTTTTCCTCCTTTAGGCTGGTCTCCTATATCAAGCATAGGAGATTAGAGGTCTCACCAAGAATTTCTTTATGTCAGGGCAAATTACTTTGGAAGATCTTCATTCCTCATTTTATACACTTCAATTTAAAACTTGTTTTCTTAGCCATAAAAATTGCATGCAGGTCCACTACAAATATCTCAACCAAACTGACTTCATATAAAATAGAGGTACAAAATTTAGACCTATGATTATACTCATAAATGATCTTAAACACTGAGAAGTATTTTATCATCAATACACCAAAGCAAGCCCATAACACAAATACAGGATCTTATTTCTTCACATTTAAGTGAAGAAATTAAAATTATTTTATATTTTTTTCCATGCTATACATTCTGAATAGGTGCACAAGCTGTCAGCACACTGGCTTTCTCAGTAACAACATCTTGTTCTAGAGCAATGTTAAGTTAATCTGACCTCCTTTATTTTTCCAGCAGAATGACTATTCTCTACTGACTTCAATCCCTTAGGGCTTCAGTATAACCCAGTATTCCTTAATTTAAGCTTGTTTTTCATGTCATGGACAATGTTTTTTGGTTTTTTTTCCAAAACATTACAGCTTTCATTTTTCTTGCCCATAAGAGCCACCATGTGCATCAGCAGCTATTTTATATCCTTTTCGCCCTCCTGTGACCTGCATTCAAAACTTTCCTTAGAAGAAAATCTTTCTTCCCACTCAACAAAGTACTCTAAACCCAGCTTTAAAAGACTCTTTATTGCAATCTTAGTGAGACAGCAAAGTCCAGTAGTAAGGAAGATCCTCTTAGATTTGGCAGATATAAGTTCAATGATCCACAAAAGCTTTTCCTTGTACTCTAGGCAAGTAATCTAGTGGGATCCATGATCTTAAATAACCTTTTTGAGTAAAAACTTTAATATCGCTGGGCTCTGACATCCCAGCTGTAGTGGGAGAAATAAAATTCCTTCTTTTTACCTGAGTGTTGTAAACATAAGAATGTAAAATTTAGAGGGCTCTTTCACATCCTGAAATAAACATTTAGTGATAAGATCCTCTTTATGAGCATTGCAGGGATCTCATATATTACAGACTCAAGCAATTTTTCAGAGTGTGTGTATACTGGAATGTACTCCGTTTTTACAAACAATAGGGAAATCTTTATTAAATTCTGGTGCAAAATGGAAACTGCACAAAAAAAAAGTGCTATACAAAAATACACTCTTGCATTATTAATTAAGAAATAGAAGTAAAAATTAAATTAAATAGAAAAATGAATACTACTACAATCAGTGCACTTTGTACTATTAAATTATTAAATACCATAAATAGCTCAAGCTTTCCTTAGTGTTCCCATTAAGTTTCAGCTGCATATTGCTCTATTATCAATGGTATACCTACAGCAAAGGCAGACTTGAAGAGCATTACCTTCCAGTTTTTGCCTTCATTAGTAATTGTAGCAATACTGTTAACTAGAGTTTATAGAACCCTACTGATTAGTATTTTCACTGTCATTGGTTGCAAGACAGACTGTTCATCTTCAAGGGGTGGTTCCACAGCTTTAGGCCTCTGACCCCTCCACAGCAGATGCACACGCTGCTCGCTGTTGCGGTAGGACAAGAAATAGATTGACTACATATAGTTGTTAGAAGAGAAAGAAGGCTTTATTTACAATTCCAACAGTTTCTTTTACAACATGCTGTGCTAAAAAGATATATCATTGGTCCATCAGACTAACACTTCTCTTCATTGGTTAAGCAATAGGAAACAACCTGGGGACAGTTGTTATGGGAAAGGGAACACTGTTTACTTAACCTGCTTTGAGAAATGGAGAGAGATGTTTTGACAAGAGAAAACTGTTGACAGCTTTCCCTTGGGAAAGGAGCTAGCAATAGTTAGCAAGCTAAAATTCAGGCTCAGAAATGTTGAGCCCACAGCTCCCTGCCCTTCCCACCCTTTCTTTCCTGCCCCAGCACTGACTAACTCACTCCTGATGCTTGTACCATGCCAGTTCCACAGCTAATGAGGCCTTTTTGGGAACTACTTCTAGTCAGCAGTGGGTCATGTCAATTCACAACAAAGCCTGTTATAACTGGAACAAGGAAGGATGGATACTTGAGGACACAAGAACATGTGGATCGGGAAGAAAGGGAGCAAGGGCATGGGGAGCAAGGCTTTCTTGGCCACTGAGATCATTTACAGTCACTGCTGACTCTTGTCTTTAATGTGTTCCTTCACTAATAGTAAATATAGGCTAAAAGGGTCAGTAGGCAGGGCAGGTTTATTCATGCTAAAGCGATACTTTCAGTGCTTCTTTTCTGGAGGGCATTTGGTATCTGCTGAAGTCACATCCCAGGCACACTCTTCAGAATTTGGATCTCCTTCTGATGAAATTAGAAGATCAGACACATGGTCTAACACCAAAAGGTTCTCCCCAAACTATGGCACAGTCACACAGCTATTGGCATCCTCTCCTCAGAAGCCAAATGGAACAATTAACTTGTGACTGGGAGATACTGGGCTGGTCAAGAACTTTTTTTTTTTTTTTTGAAGACAAGTAAAAAATGCCTGCAATAAAGGAAAAAAAATCAAACAAAACCAAAAAACAAACAAACCACAAAAAAAAAAAAGAAAAGAAAGGTTGACATACTTTAGACCTGAAATTATTTAAGAATATGAAATTTCCAGCCAAGGAGCCTCTCCAAATTATAGAGTACTGTGAGACTTGTAAACCCAGTGAAATGGTAGTGCCTGATCGCTCAGTTCAGCTTTTGGCTTAAGAGAAATGGCTAGGAGCAAAGTCAAAGAGGATACTAGACCAATGTGTCTCACATGCCATAGTAGCTCTCCAGAGAGTGTTACTGTATAATAAAGTATAATAATTTAAAAAAAGTTAAAGCAGTTAAAGCAGCATTAACCTCACTTTGTAAATATCTGCATCAGAAACATGATAGACAGGGGATCAACTTTCACAAATGCTTTGAGAACGGTAACTGTTTCATCCTTCCTGCTTATTTTTAGGCTCATCCACATATTCTATGAAATTTTATTTATATGCTTTAAAATTGCTATGAGGCCACCACTTGTCCTGACGCTACTCATGTACCATGTCTCGTGCTGAGTCCTTGTGAGGCATTCCTCATTCTGGGCTTGTTTGTTCACTAGGTATAACTTAAGCTAACTCTGTCCCCTGTGTCCTAAAGTCAGACTAATTTCTCCTGCTTGCATTTCCTACTTAGGTTTTCCCTCCCAAGTTGACATCAGTCAACTTGTACCTGTACGCAGGCTGAAGCTAAAAACCAGTGTGGATAATTGTGGAGTCTGGGCTTGAAACCCGAGCTCAAGTAACAGCTATGAAGTGTTCATGTAAGTCCTGCTACCAGCAAAGGCAGCTCAGGAGTCCAAACAGCATGCTTCTCTTTCCAGCTAAGATACAAGCACCATCCTACAGCATCCTCTTACAAAGGAGTGAAAGAAGACCCCTCATGAAAGCAAAGAGAATAGGTGTAGAGGTGTTCTGCTAACCCCACAGCAAAGAGGTGTCATACCTCTCATAGCTGACCTCCCTGCTGCTGAAAGGTGCAATTCTAGTCTGTGCCTGGCCACATCTTCTCACCTTCCCTTTGTACTGGGGCTGTGGCGCCTCATCACCACAGGCAGCTTAGTTGAGAAAATATCCTTTGTGTGACTGTTTCTTCCAGTTGGGTTAAGTGAGTTTCCCTGAGTTGCTGCATGGCCACACTGGTACAACCACAAGGAAATCAATGGTGAAGGACACCTGGGCAAGAAGAAGAGTCATTCTTTTTGGAAGAGTAGCTTCTCAAATTGGCTAAAGGCAGTTGTGAAGCCACATAGCTGCATATGAACCCAGCACAAGTAAGTACATTACTGTGACTCAGTACATTAAACTAAATGCCAAAGACAGAGGACTTTAATTAGCTGGTGTAGCACTGCATTTGCTAATGACTAGTGCTGCAATGACCAGGGAGATCAGTATAGACCACCGTGATTTGGAAGATCATGGCTTTTCTGAGATGAGCATTGTCAAGAACAAGCAAACTGAGAGAAAACACAGATACTAAATGTTTCTGAAATCTTTCTGTAACTAAAAATGGGAGATTACAAACTCTGTCAAAATAAAAATAATTTTTAAAATAAAAGTAGAAAATAAAGAATACACAATATGTCCTGTGATACAGAATAGCAGAAGGGATCAAACCAGCATAAGCTCCAGCATACCAGTTTTCTGCTTCTAGAGCTGCTACCTGCTTTGCTGTGCCAGTTATCTTGGCTTTACACAGAGACTGCAGGAACTTTGCATAAAGTATTTACTGATCACATGGAACAGAAGGTGTCAGGTTTGACTTTGATTATCCCAGTTTTCCCCCTTCTCACTCTGTTTCAACCAGGAAAAACAGCTGATGTCAGCATAGGGATGTGGACCAGGGAATTCTACTCAGAATAAAATTTGTGGCCAAACTGACAAAATAATTTAGCTGCTCATAGCCATATATTTCATCTGCACCTCTATGTGGTTTCAGCAGCCACTGTCTGGCTGTTTTCTGCGTCGCCCTCTCCCTGGTGACTGAATGCACATATTCCCAAAGAGGGAGACTTAATGGTACACAAAGAGTTTGGCACGCCATTCATGCTCTTTAGTCATCACAACTAAGCACCAGAGCAGAGCTTACTCTAGAGCTGTGAGGTGTCCTTGTGAAGCTTCAGGACAGATGTCAGTTCAGTAAGAATATCTTCCATTGTTTAATATGCAAAATATACACATTAAACCAGAAAGCTTCTCTCTCTCCCTCTCTCTCTTGATTATGTTTTAATTATTATTTTTTCAGGTAGGTAAAGAGAGAAACAATTTCCATATTATATTTTATGTTGACCTTTAGTAATTTGTTTGGCAAGTTTAATATTTCATTGTAGGAAAAAAAAAAAACCAAAACAACAAAAACCAAACCCCCCAAGATATCTTTCACTATCTAGCAACTGAATTTAGCAGCACTCATACATTTGTCATTGCCAGTATGTTTTTCATCAGGAAACCGCAAGATTAATTAGATTTCCTGTTCAGCTTAAAGAGCAGCAGAAGGCATCTAGCCACTGCAGAGTTGTTATTCACTCTTACCAGAGACATAACTCTGCCATTAAAACTCTTTAGTAGTTCTTCATCTGAAGACTACCATGAATGGGCTGCATGATGTCAGGTTCTGTCCACTTCTGTGAGCTGCTTATTTCAATGTACAATAAATTCGCTGCCTGGAAAGTTGTCTTTCATGCCAGGCAACTGTTTCTGCATTCTAAAATATAAATTTAAATATACAGCAATAAATAAAGGAGTTCTTCTAAGGCAGATAGAGAGCTGTTCATGGCCACATTCTTCTGCTAAGAAGAAAAACTTGAACTCTGCAATTTCTTAGTAACAGCTTCTTTGAGCACCACGTAATTCCAAGGTGTATCCAAAAGCAACTTCCTTTTTTTCCTCACATAACATCTGAAACTTGATGAAAAAGGAAGAATTTTGTTAGGATTTAGAATATGACTTTTAACTCTTTGGGAGTGAGTCTTGGCAACCTACATGAAGCTCTTTACAAAAAAGAAATCACATCTTGTATTTCCATCACAATTTAACTCAAAAACAAGGTAAAAAGGAAACCACTAAAGAAACCATAAAAGTATGACCAATATAAAATGGCACGTTTTCTTCACTGTTTTTCTGATACTTTTTCCTTATAGGAGAAGAAGGAAAAGATTACAGTAATCACCTCCCACAACATCAAATACCTGTATTTACAAGGCCAACAGCAAATGTGTGCTTTCCTCCAGAGAGGTATAAATTTCATTAGCAAAAATCAGTTACAATTGGAAAGTTACAACTATTTGGTGGAAGAGGTGTGGTTTGGGTTTTTTGTCGGGTTTTTTATCATTATCTGGAGTGCCATCTGTGGCAGAAGAGCTACTCAGTTGTGTGATAAAGCTCACCTGCGCACCCACAAAGATGCTCAGAGACAGTGGAAGGATGGGGAGCCCAAATTATACCCTGTTGGGCTACCCTCAGACCCATCACAGAAGCCATAAGACCAATGAGGACCCATCTCCACAAGTCCAGAGGAGTACAGGGAAGGCTGAGTGGCAGGCAGGAACCTAGAATCATACAATCAAAGAATCGTCTGCATTGGAAAAGACCGGTAAAATCATTGAATCCAATTGTTAATCCACCACTGACAAGTCCATCACTAAAATATGTCCTTAAAAAATATGTCCTTTAAATACCTCCATAGGTGGTGACCCACCACTTCCTTGGGCAGCCTATTTACAGGCTTGGCAACCCTTTCAGCAAAGAAATTTTTCTTCATATTCAATCTAAACCTTCCCTGATGCAACTTGAGACCTTTTTATCATGTCCTATCTCAGGTTAGCTGGAAGAAGAGGCTGAACTCCACCTAGCTACAGCTTCCTCTCAGGCAGTCGTATAGAGGAGTAAAGTTCATCCTGAGCCTCCTTTTCTCCAGGATAAACAACCCCAGCTCCCTCATAGGACATGCACTCCAGACCCTTCTCCAGCTCTGTTGCCCTTCTCTGGATACTCTCCAGCACCTCAATGTCTTTGGTGCAGAGAGGGGCCCAAAACTGAACACAGGGTTCAAGGTGGGGCCTCACCAGTGCCGAGTACAAGGGGACAAGTACTGCCCCAGCCCTGCTGACCACAGCACAACCTGAACCAAGGACTACCAAGAAATAAACATTTTATTCAGGCCCCTCCCTGGACTGTCCCAGCAGGGACCCAGTGTCCAGGTGGAAAAGCCATCATGACAAGGTGCTGCAAGCAAGCAGCTCTCTAGATCCCCTTTCAGACCAAGCAAAGGTGCTTCTTAGGAGTGGCATATATCATTCAGTGCAAGAGAAAAGCATTTTCAAGTTGTACAGGATTTACTATATAATGTTTAGGGGAGGATCCAGAGGCAGGAAAAGGGGGATGTTTAGGTGATTTGGGGAGGAGCAAGAGTGGGAAAATTGAGGAGTAAGAGGATAAAAATGGACAGTTTGTAAATACGGTGTATTTCAGTATTTCTATGTCTCACTACCTATATTCTTTTTTTGCTCACATATTAATTTTTTTCGCCACTGACTTATCTCAAAGAAGCAATTTGGCAACCAGTAATTTATTATCATGTAGTTTGGATAGAGAAAATTAATAAGTATCTAATTAGCTTCTAATTAGCTTCAGTACTATTTAAAAGGAAAAGTCTCTCAAAGCTGCAAAGTATACTAATAAACTAGTTATACAACTTTCCTTTTGAAAATTTATTTTACTTTATTTTCTGTCTTGCAAATTTTGTCTTTAAAAGTGTTTCCTTAATTTTCCCCTTTTGAAGCAAGCGTCAAATATTGAGAACAGAGACACAACTTTTATGTTCACACAGTATCTAAATATTTACCTCAGATATTTTCTGTGAAGTGGCTCTAGAATTAAAATATTTATAACACTGCATTGCCATCACTGTTTTCAAGAATTCTTGAACAACGGGTAGTCTGAATAGAGGAGAATAAAATATCTTCTACAGAAAGGAAAAATCAGCAGTCAAAATCATTTCAACATCAAGAAAAATACTCTAATAAATTATTAAACCGACACTTTTAAAGCCCCTGGAGGGTCAGTGGAAATGAAACAGGCAGAAAAGATTTGTTGCAAAAAAAAAAAAGTTTGATAAACTGCTGTGTTTTCTTTCTTTAACAGATTATCTGACTTGTAGCAAAAAAGGCTGCAGAAGTGATGTGTATTGACTTCGAGGAATCTTTGGGCACCATCTTACTTGATATTCTCATTAACAGGGGTACAGAAACATTTTGTTCTGTGGCACACAATAGGTGCATAATTGTTTGCAGAAAATGCTCCTAGACTTACTTATATTTTGTTTTCAAACAAAGAGGATATATAAGATAGAATTCTGCTAGGGTCTGGCCAAAATCTGATCCAATGCAAAATTTTCACTTATGACTTGGTTGATGGAATGGAGAGCACGCCCAAAAAAATGCCAAATAAAAGGGGTGCAAGGGAGCTGAAGGATTAGAATTCAAAATGACTTTGATAAATGGGAGAAGTGGTCTGTAATCAATAAAATAAAACTCAATAAATACAAGGACCAAGTACTATATTGAGGCTAGAAAAAAATCAAATGCATAAATACAATACTGAGAATACTAACAGCACCATAGAAAGATGCCTAGCTGTTACAATAAATGATGTATTGAATAGAATCAATGATACCATGCTGATGAAAAAACAGAAAAACTCATCCTGGGACAACCTAATAGATATGTCATATGTGAGGCAGGATTAGTAATTGTTTTTTCTTAACTCACCTTTTAGAAGCCTTAATTTGGAGTAGTTTAATACTAATCTTCTTTAGTACATAAAGAAGAGTACTTTTTTAAAAATGGTTTAAAATATGGAAAATGATTGAAAACAGGAGAGGTAATATTTGCTCTAAAAAAAATAAAGCCTGATGGCAGGTGTGGAGGTGATATCCCAAACTTCCAATATGTAGAAAATTATGAAAAGCGGGGATCCCACTTCATGATTGTGTTTCATGACACTGAAGGCATGACAGAACCCTGCTAGCTTTAATTGCAGCTAGAAAGGTTTAGGATAAAACAGGAAAACCTTCTGACTCTAAGGATAGCTAAAGACAGAAATAGGTCCCCAAAAGCTGAGGTATAAACTCCACCATTCAACTTACTGAGAAGAGGTTAGAAAAATACTCATCAGAGTTTCTCCATTCCTTTGAGGAAGAGGCAAAGAGTACATCCTGCTGGATTTTTATTCTTGCTACTTTTGTTACAGTCTCAAAGAAACAGAAAGTTGTGACTTAAATGTGCTAATTTTTTTAGCACTAAGTATTTTCATGACAGTTTCTGACAGTGACTTGCCTTTCAGAAATTCAAGCCCTAGTGGTCTGCTCATTTTAAACAGTAACATCTGCAGAGGTTAGATCTCTTGCTGACTTTAATCCATTCTCTCAAGACAGCTTAATGCATCTTTTGATGCCTGCAGGTCTTTGATTCCAAATATTTATCTTCTTTCAGATTTATTTCTGACCACTTGAATTTCACATTTCCTCACGGAACCTCTCTTATACATCCATCAGCTACAGAATTCAGATGACACTGATCCTGACACTTTGCCCTGACTTCATGGGAGTCGCTGTTGGACACACAAACACACACACACTCTGTCTGGTGAGAAGGCATGAACTGTTTATTATAAAATATGACTCCACTTTATATTTCTACAAAAGCCAGGGATTGGGGGACAAGGTTGACACCTCTCCCCATCCCACTGGTCAAGACAACTGTCCATCAGCTGTCTATATCTCTAAGAAGAAAATATGTAAACTAACTTGAACTAACAAAAACATTGCTTCTATTTGTAACACCCATGTGTGAGAAGAAAACCTAAGAACTATGAACTGTGAGACACAAGAAGGCTGAAAAATCAGGGTGACACATGGGGGCTGCTTTTAACTCTTTCTAGGCTTATTTATTACTCAAATAAACTATCTAATGCAGTATGTTTGTTCTTTTAATCAGTAGACGATGGTGTAGCCGAATATTTATCAGGTTGATTTTAAGGATTTTATTTTCTAAAATACTTGGCCTTTGACTTCAGGTTTTTATGCCTGTGGACACCCATTCTACAGTTAAGATCACTACACTAATCTTCACTATCTCGCAGTTACTGTGACAGAGAGAGTCAGCTGTAATTACTTCTTAAATCAGATCTCATTTGTTACTTAGGACTAAATCTCTTGCACACCAGCAAAACCAACTACTCCTTAAAGCAGTCCTTTGTGGTAACAAGAATTTGCTACTTTTAGCTATATTCTTCAGTGGTATTTCAGCCATTAATCCTGAGTACTTGAAATTATCTATTACTACAAGTTTACTTCTATCTGGACCCTTGATAGTGTGCTTCTTTTGCAAGGGTTATTCTTCTACAATACAGTGCACTGAGACTTGGAGCTTGGTAAAAATTTAGTCCATGGCTCATGTTCTTGGTTCCCTCTCCTCAGAAATTTCATGAAAGTAAAATTTTATCCTATTGAAAAGTCAAGATTAGAAAATATATTTGGGACTATGGAACATGCTGTTTCGTGTTTTCTTTTCTATTAGGGTTTAAGGAGGAAAAAAATCTACCTCCCATTCCCCCCTCCATCTGTTGTACCTGTAGACTTGAATTTCCAGGTACATCCATTGATTCTCTCAAACAAGAACCAACAATGCAATTGACATGTCTCTCATGCAGCTTTCATCTACATTTGTTAATACGAGACCAGTGCAGAACTGGGTCACTCGTACCATGTACAAAATTTGGAATACAAATTGCAAATAACACAGAGGATAGGGTATCCTGTTTATACCTACATGTAATACATGCATGTAATACTGGCATGTTAACTAGTATCCTGGTTGAACTTCATCCCACTTTCCCATCCTCTGGTGTCACCCTGATTTTTTCAGCCTTCTCTTCTGTTTCACAGTTTCATGTTTTGGGATCTTTCTCACGCTCTGGTCTGTAAACACAGCCAATGTTATTGTATAGTTTCAAAGTAGTTTACATTCCTGTTCTTAGAGGTATAGACAGCTAATGGACAGTTGTCTTAACCAATAAGATAAAGGAAAGTGTCAACCTTCTCCCCCAGTCCCTGGCCTTTGTAAATATACTATCTATTGAAGTCAGACTTTCAAATAAAGAAGAGTTTTAGTTCATGCCTTCTAATCATAGTGTGAGTGTGTGTTTGTGTGTGTGTGATGAACTGCGTCACTCTGGTACTTTGTAAACTGCCAGCCCGGTTTCACTGTGAGAAATAGATGAGAGAGGTCATGAATCCATGAGTTGGACTCAATGATCCTGATGGGTGCCTTCTATCTCAGAATATTCTGTGATTCTGTCTTTGAACAGTTTAAGCTGAATAACTTTAAACAACTCATATAAAATGCCCTGGACCTATCACCACACCTGCCATCACAATGTCTCCATTTTTGGAAGATGAATTGAGCAAAAAGCACGTATGTGGGCAGGGCAGCAGTGCTTTCAGTGACAGCACAGATGCAGCAGACTTCCTGAGCCAGAAGCGTTTCCTGCACACAATGGGCCACATAAAATGAGACTGCAAAGTTGGTTACAACAGACACGACTTTCTGTGTAGTTGTATATTTTCAATGATGACAAAGACAGGATCATTTTCAGCATCACATCTGGCTCTATGAGAAGAGTTCTGCAAATGCAGAGATTTCTAGAACAAGGAGTACATCATTAATGATAATAATTTCAGCCCTTTTTTTGGTGAGAAAACCAGTGTATAAGCATGTTGTTGAGCAAGTAGAGAAAATAACTGGTCATGCACAGACCCAAAGCACAGTTCCACTATCTTAGTGCCCTGGCAGCATTTTGGGACTGGAAAACCAACAGCAACAACCATTTTGATAGGAAATGGTAGTAGACTTGGATATATCCTCAGCTGCATCAGGGTCACTGATGGGGGAAAAAATTCTCTCTGCTATCCTGGCTGCTGCTGAGCTAAAGGTGTTTTGCTTTTTTTTCTAGTAGCTGGTACAGTACTGTGGAGTTTGGATTTAGTATAAGAATAATGTTGATAATGCACAGATATTTTAGGTGCTGCTGAGAAATCATACTCTAAATCAAGGACTTTCCAGTTTCTCAAGCTTTGCTAATGAACAGGTACACAAGAAGCCAGAAAGCAGCACCGCCAGGACAGCTGACCCAAACTAGACAAAGGGATATTCCATACCACAGAATACCATGCCCAGTACATAAACTGGGTGGAGTTGACAGGAGGAGACAACTGCTGCTCAGGGTTGGACTGAATGTTGGTCAACAGGTGGTTAGCAAGTGTATTGTGCATCATTTTTCTTTCTTGGGTTTTATTTGTATTTCTCTCTCTCTTTGTTGACAACCTTTTCATTATTACTATTATTATTATATTTTATTTTATGTTTAGTGGTTTATGTTTTATTTTAATTATTAAACTGTTCTTATGTAAACCCGTAAGTTTCTCCTCCCCATCCCACAGGGGCCAGGGGGCAGTGAGCTGTGTGTTAGTTGCTGGCTGGGGTTGAAGCACCACATCCAGGAGTTCAGATCTCCATGCCCTAGATCAAAAGGAAGGAGTCACTGTGTTGCAAGCTTTTGTGACTAACCATGGAAGACAATGACAGGGTTAGGTGATACATGGAGGTGAGTGGTACCTGGGTGTCCCACAGCTCCTCCTGGCCACACTGACACAAGAATATGATCCCTCAAGCTCCCACACACTGAAATCAACAGACTGACCCATCAGAGCCACTGGGGATTGTGCCTGCACACTGGCTGTCAAGCACATGAGCTCATCCATTGGCAATCTTCACTAAGATCTTTTCAGTTACTGATTTAATTACTTTCAAGTGGTCACTGGCTGTGTGTACTTGTCCACCTCAAAGAAAAATCCTTGATTTTCTGTCAGACTTTATTCTACTCGTAGCTTTTCTACTTTTTGTTACATATTTAAGAGTACCTATCTCCTAATCATAAGGAACTACATCTTAAGGTTTTTCCTTCCCTTCTTAATCTAGCCATGATGATGGTAGGGTATGTCACATAATTAGCTAACAGGGGCTCTCTGGCTTGGGAGAAAGGAAAAAGCAAGGTATCTGCAAGAGACCTACACTTGATATCAGCTTGAGACAGGAGGAGAGAAGCCAAATATACCTCATACCAATGACAAGTAGAATCAAATAACTCCCTGAATTCAAACATACTTCATCTAAGACTTGATTTTAGTTTTCAAACTTGTGATAGATTAGGCATGGAAAAGTGTACAGAAGGGAATTATCACTCCCTTAAGGTATGCAGGTCATCTCTCTGCTGGATTACATGATTTTGGGTGTTGGAAAAACACATTTTTGACCTAGTAGGGGAAGCTCATCAGTGAATATCCTGAAGTCAATTTCCACACTGTGTCCTTGGATATGCTGAAGTCCTGGATTGCAGCTGCCACCTGTTACTGTGACAAGAAATAAAGTCTGATGTCTTGCACAACGTCAGGTAGATTTCACTTTCCCTTCCTAAGCTAAAAGCTCACTTTCATAATGTCTGATGTCAGTACCTGAGACGTAACTGCTTTCTCATAGTAACTGCCAACACAGTAATGTTGTGAGAAAATTCTAGGAGAATGTCAGGTGAGTGAGAAGCAGGTAATATGAAATGCAGTACAAGGAAGGGGAGCTTTGTGTTTCAGGCCTGGAGAAGTTAGGGCTATGGCAATCAGAACTGAAGCATTCATTTTTACCACTGGTCTTCCTGAAGGCAGGATTCTTAATCCAGTCCTGTGCTGTCTGAGGTTTTCCAGGCTGATGCATTTGCAAAGAGAGGATACTACAGAACAAATCATTGCTCGAATTCCCATGATGTTGCCAATAGAAGTTTTCCACAGAATCCAAGTAGGTCAAATACCTCTTGCTTGGTTCACTTGGGATCATATGGAGCAATGCCGAAGGGGCTTGCTTGCCAAGTACACAATTTCCACTGTGGCTCTGGTCCAGGCTCTGTCTGATCAGTAACACTAGGCCATCACCAAATTCTTCAAAGTTGCTGTTGATAGAGTTGAGATAGTTTACAATAAAGCCACCAGAAGTATAAGAGCAAATATGCACTCACACCTGTATATATTTCTTGGGAAACATTTGAGTTCCATGGCAAAGCAGCATCAAGAGCACAAAGGAAACATGAAAGAACTGGAAGAGCCAAAAGAGCCTTTGGGCTGGCAAATAAGCTTCATTCAGAAATATGGTTACTGACACTTGATCTTACTCATTCCTTACTCAATTTTGGCAGACAAAAATTACTCCTTCGTGTGTTTATATAAATATTCTCACCATCACCCCCAGCTTCAGTCAAACAGTGAGGTCTTATAGTAGTTCATCACCCTGTGTCTAGGGGCTGCAACATTTTTAAACTAGTACAAGCTACTCTACAAGTGGACTTACAGTTTTGTGAAGCCACCATGTCATTACTGTCTCTGCTGTTTGCAGCTGCCAGCCTCTCGTCTCTCTCTGTCCAAGCGCAACCTATGTAAGTGCTGGCAGAGAGTAGAGAAGGCAACCAATGAAACTGGAGCACGCAGACAGCTGTCTTTCCCTCCCCCTTCACGCCCCCTCTTTTTTTTTTTTTCCTCTTTGTAAAGATATTTGGATGTTGGTCTGTTCAGCATTACAAGCCCCACTGTGCTCTAGAGCCATGCCTAAAAAGGTTTAAAAATATCAGTCAGTGTGCTAGGTGAAAAATCATTGAACGCTAAAGACAGCTTAAAGAGCAAGTCAGAAGTGATAAAGAAGAGTTTGGAAGCTTAAAAAGGGGGAGGAAAAAAAAACCCAAAACAATGTAACAAACAGGTGGGGATTCGGGGTGAGAGAATATTTTTGAGGTGGAGAAATGGGTGGCTATTAGAACAAGGAAAGAAAGTAGGAAAAAATAATGGGAAAAACAAGACCCAGGGAATTAAATTCACGCAGGAAAAAGATGGAGAAAATAAAGAAAATGAAAAGACCAGGAAAACAGAAACAAAACATAGAAGAACTGACAAACAAGAGAGACAGAAAACTGCACATATGGATAGAGAGAAAGGCTAATTAAAGTATCAAAAACAAGGACCTAAGCTCTTTGGAGTTGAAATACATACACACTGTGAGAGACACAAAGCAATACTCAGCATTAAGTGGATTTTCTTAGTTTGGGCTGTTGTGCAAACCAGCCACCCTCATGTGATACTATGCCTGAGCTACATCTTGCCAGGAACCTCATATTTCAGTGGGTCTCTGCTAGCCCACACATTTCCATGCTGTGCTCTTTTCCTGTGTGACAACATACTTCTAAAGTTCTGAGCCTGAAAGAAAGCGGTGATGAAAGCTTGTCGCCTTTTTTTCTTTTTTCCTGTTTCTTTCATAGGTCCCCTTTGGCAATTGGGACTCCTGTGCCAACAGACATACATCCTCAGACCTGATCTTTCTTTCGTATAAGACAACAGGTGACTACTGCTGACTTCAATCAAAGCCCACAGAGAACAACCAGTGTCAGGGTGCAAAGGGAAGGTACTGGTTCATGTGGGAACAATGCTGAGAGGGGCAGACTCAGAAAGCTTAAATAGGCAGAAAGAATTTGAGCAAGAGTGACATCTGGAATTTGGGAAAGAGTAGGTGGTATAGGAATAACTATGGATGGTAAAAATAAAAAATGAAAATCATGGTGCCCCTACTGAAACCACCTACACCACCACCATCTTTTATCTGTCACTTCAATCACTTGCTGAGTTGAGAGAGATTTTACTCTTTGCACCCTAGAGCAAATTTTTCAGAAGCACTGTACCTACAGCCTCAGATGGAAATCCAGTAAAGGTTTAAAAGCCTCCATAGGACAAAAAACCTCTGTCTCTCACTAAAAAAAAAAGAGAGAGTGACCTTGATAGCACATTTGCCTGTTATTCATACATCTCCTCCTTCAGGAAGTGCCCCATACACTGCTTCCCAGAGCTGAGTGCACAGGAAAGTGGTGATGTTCTGAACAGCCTGACCATACACTCCCACACGCTATCCAGGGGCTGGAGATCTCATGGAGCTCAGCCCTGGCCTCGTGGTGGAGGTGGCCCAGTCTCCTGCTCATCTGATGACCCCTGGATCACCAGCAGGTCCTGTCAGTACCTCAGACCTGCTTGGATGTGAGGGATGGTGCCCTGACCAGGAGGGCACTGCCCTGCCTTGGCAGTGGAGTCTCTGCAGGGGAAGCTCTACTCTTGCTGCTCCCAGCACTGACTAGGAGGCACTGGGATTTGGCTGAGCTGTAAACTGTGAGCTACTACTACTTGCTTGTCTGAACACAAATAATTCAGTATTTGTAGGGTCATGATCCCTCCCCAACTGTTGTTGCTGTGAAACAAAAAAAATTGCCATGTAGATGGAGCAGGAATTCAAGCAGTTTTGAGGAATTTATAGATAGAAGGAAGCTTTAATTATGCTCTCTAAAAGCACAGTAGTGGGATGTCCTTAGAATTCCAGTTCACTACAACTGGGCTGGACATTTTGGGGGGAGCAAGAAGTTAAAACACATTTACACTGTAGAAAACACAGAAGAAGCAATCTTAACTATGTGATACCCTGTCTGTGTACCTTTCTTTGCTTTGTTGTTAGGAAATGGCCCAACTTCAGGAATGTAGTTTTTAACTTTCACTACTACAGTGCATGAACTGATAGCCTTTCAAAAGTATGGAGCAATGCTCTGGGGACAAAACCACACCACAGTGACTGACACACAAGAAAATTGTCTCTTTAGAAAACAGAAACCTTTAGAACTACGGAATTGTCGCGGAGTTCAGAAAATTACTCTGTCTACCCCTGTACTGAGGTGGAATCAAATACTCCCATACCAGGCTGGCACATGAATGTCCTAACTTATCAAAAACTTCCTGTGAAGGAAGTTCCTTTGGCCCAACAGTTGGTCTGTTATGGTGTCTCACCATTACAACATAACAGAGCAGTCATTCAGAGCATGGCTGTGTAATGTTCAAAGCAGGAACAAACATCATTCATTCACTGCTATGACAGTGTAACACTTGAGTTGGATTTGATGACCCTTGTGGGTCCCTCCAACTCAGACTACTCTGTACTGTCATTTTCTAATTGTGACCTGTGTTTTCTGTACAATGTCTGGAAAGAGCCTGTACCTGATGCTTATGCCTATCACTTTCTTACTCTACAATGTATTTCTACATTTCCTCACTTCCAGAGGGTTTGTTGGGAGGCCTGGAGTAGAGATTGAGGGGAGGGTGGCCTCCTTCCTTTGAAGTGTAAAACTGTTGATCAGCTGGTAAAGAACTTCTTTGGCACTTTCATCTTTGACTTATCATAGAATCATAGGGAGGGAACTTAAAGATCATCTAGTTCCAACCCTTCTGCCATGTAAGACTCATTCCACTAGACCAGGTTGCTCAGAACTCCATCCAGCCTACCCTTAAACATTTCCAGGGATGGAGCATCCACAACTGCCCCGAGCAACCTCTTCCAGTGTCTTACCTCCTCCACAGTAAAGAATTTTTTCCTAGTATCTAATCTAAATCTACTCTCAGACTGAAGCTATTCCCCTGGTGTCTTACCACTACAAATAGTTCTTGTAAATAGTCTCTCTCCATCTTTCTTGTGTGTTTCCTTTAGGTACATGAAGGCTGCAAAAAGGTTAACCCTTAAGCCCTCTATTTTCCAGGATGAAAAACCCCAAATCTCTCAGCTTTCCCTTGTAGGAGAGGCGCTCCATGCCATTAATCATCATGGAGGCTGGTGATTTTGCACTTGACAAACAACTTTGGCACATAGCGTGGAAAATTTAAACTGACAAAATTTGCACACATGCACCATTTTTTTCCCCGAATCTGAGTAAAGCTAACAGGCTTTGCCATGGAAGCCGTTACTGTAGATCTACCATATCTTGCACCACAAAGCTGCCACGACCATCTTCGGTTTTCCCAGCTATCGCTCCAAAACAGTCAGGCTGAGCGGGGCCGAAGCCGCAGGGAACAGCGGCACAAGCATCGGCGGGAAACAACTGCACCACGGTAATTAATCTGGTTTTAATTCAACAAGAACCAACCTAGTCCGGCCCGGCGCGCTGGGGATTGGCCCCAGCTTTGGGAACCCGCACGGAGGCTGAGCGCCGACGGCTCAAGGCTGACCCGCCCCGAACCGCGCCGGAGGCACCTGCCGGGCACGGCCGCCACGCATGCGCGCTCGTCTCCACAGCCCGCCCGGAACTACAGATCCCGGCGTGCCGCGCGGGCCCACCGCCGCGGCCGAGCCAAGGGGCAGGGAGGAAGCAGTTCCGCCCCCC
>WBMY01002455.1:279275-292880 GCA_013397315.1 Donacobius atricapilla | reverse complement strand
TCTCCCCCTTCTTACCCCGCTCTTTTCTCGCTGCCCCTCCGCCCATCCGTGCTGCTTCCTTATGCCCCCTTTCTTCTCTTCCTCTCCTGCCTGCCCCTCCGGCTTGCCTCCTCCGTACCTCCCTCCTCCATTCCCCCTTTCTTCGCTAGCCCTCCCTCCTGTGCACATCCTTCCCTCCTTCATTCCTCTTTTCCTCCCTCTTTCCCTCCCATGCACAACCCTCCTCCTGCCCCCTAAAGCATCGGCGGCCACTCAGTGGCCGTCGATGCTTTAGGGGGCAGGAGGAGGAGGAGGGTTGTGGGTGGTTTTTTCCTGCTGTCTCTGGGAGAGGAAACCAAACCTCCCCTTTCTGGGTGTTAACTCTCCAGCCCCCATGGGTTGGGTTTCAAACCACGTTTCTTAGGACTCGTTCTTTTGTAATAATGATTTGTACTGTTGTTTTTATGAAGAGGCAAAAGCGGCAAGCTGGGAACCGAAAAGGATATGCTTGTAGGTTTTGTTATTGTATAAATGAAGGTGAATAATTAACCTGTTACACTTGATATTTTTGCAGATCAAAAGAAGGAGGAAACTATGCCCACAGAGGGAGAGAAATCTCCCGAGGCAGAGAATAACAACAATAATAATAAAAAAGGGAAAACTGGAGGATCACAGGTAAAGAACACATACCCGAATAGGGAAGTGCACAAACTATTAGCATTTAAAATGAAACGTTCAGCTAACAGCATTTCCTGCTCAGTGCATCTTTCTTTGGGTTGGATGAAACACAGTTGGTTGGGTGCAATGTTTTTACTGCCTGGACATGTTTGATTGCATTTTGCAGTGATCAGCTGCTTTCTGTGTAATAGAAGCATTTTTTCATTTTTTTCTTTATTTTGTGGGGAGGAAGACTACATTGATGATGCAGTTGAGGTCTTAGCTGTCACATAATCATTGATAATTAAGGGCTTTTAAGAGCACTATGTATAAGGATTATTTACAGTAATTCATACTTCCTTATTCAGAGCTGTATCATTGGTGTCTATGCAGAAGCACCTTTTTTTTTTTTTTTGGCTTCCTGTGCAAACCTTAATGCTGACTTCTGATGGTTCACACGTACACTCTTCTCCTGAATTCTTTCTTTTTTTCTCTTTTTATGGGTAGGATTCTCAGCCTTCACCTCTCGCTTTGCTAGCAGCCACTTGCAGCAAAATAGGAACTCCTGGTGAGAATCAAGGAACTGGACAGCAGCAGATTATTATAGACCCAAATCAAGGTTTGGTGCAGCTTCAGAATCAGCCACAGCAGCTGGAATTGGTAACAACTCAGCTTGCTGGAAATGCTTGGCAGCTTGTTGCTGCTGCTCCTTCTGCTTCAAAAGAAAATAATGTTGCTCAACAAGGATCTTCTGTTGCCTCAAGCGCAGCAAGTCCCTCCAGCAGTAACAATGGAAGTACATCTCCTTCAAAAACCAAATCGGGCAATTCTTCCACTACGACCCCTGGACAATTCCAAGTCATTCAAGTACAGAATCCAAGCGGTAGTGTCCAGTACCAAGTGATTCCACAGATTCAGACAACAGAAGGTCAAATCAATCCATCCAACACTAGTGGTCTACAAGACATACAAGGTCAAATTCAGCTTATTCCTGCAGGGAATAATCAAGCTATCCTCACAACTGCAAACAGGACAGCTTCGGGAAATGTTATTGCTCAAAACCTAGCAAATCAGACTGTTCCAGTCCAAATTAGGCCTGGTGTTTCCATACCACTGCAACTGCAAACTATTCCTGGTACTCAGGCGCAAGTTGTAACAACGCTGCCTATAAACATTGGTGGGGTAACCCTGGCTTTGCCTGTGATTAACAACGTTGCCACTGGAGGAAGTTCGGGGCAAGCTGGCCAGTCTACTGAGAGTGGAGTTTCCAATGGAAATCAGCTGGCGTCTACACCTGTCACTTCTGCCTCTGGTAGTACCATGCCAGAGTCTCCTTCCTCATCTTCCACCGCCACAACCACTGCCTCAACATCTCTGACTAGCAGTGACACACTGGTAAGCTCTGCAGAAACAGGCCAATACACAAGCACAGCAGGCAACAGTTCAGAGCAGGCGACTGAAGAACCTCAAACAACTGCTACAGACTCTGAAGCCCAGAGCTCCAGTCAGCTTCAGTCCAATGGACTACAGAACGTCCAGGATCAGTCAGGCTCCCTTCAACAGGTCCAGATCGTAGGTCAGCCTATTCTGCAGCAGATACAGATCCAGCAGCCTCAACAGCAGATTATTCAGGCCATTCCTCCGCAGTCATTTCAGCTCCAGTCAGGGCAGACTATACAGACCATCCAGCAGCAGCCTTTGCAGAATGTTCAGCTGCAGGCAGTGAGCCCAACTCAGGTGCTCATCAGGGCTCCAACTTTAACTCCGTCAGGACAGATCAGCTGGCAAACTGTGCAGGTTCAGAATCTGCAAAGCCTTTCAAATCTGCAAGTTCAAAATGCTGGGTTACCCCAACAGCTAACCATTACCCCTGTGTCTTCAAGTGGTGGCACAACCATTGCCCAGATTGCTCCCGTGGCTGTTGCTGGTACCCCCATCACTCTGAATGCTGCCCAGCTTGCTTCAGTACCTAATCTTCAAACAGTAAGTGTTGCCAACCTGAGTGCTGCAGGTGTTCAAGTTCAAGGAGTTCCTGTTACCATTACCAGTGTTGCAGGTGAGTGGTCTGACAAAGTTTTGGGGTTTTGCTTGTTTGTGGAGTTTTTTTGTTTAGTTTTGTTTGTGGTGGTTGGTTGTGGCTTTGGTTTAGTGTTGGTTTTTTTTTAATATTACAAGAATACCAGATGATTTTAGATTAACACTCTGTCTTCAGAATTTTCTGTAATGAACGTTAAACCCTTAACTGTGAGGAAATATCACTAAAATTCAGATTTTAAAACAACTGACATTTTTGTTAAACATTGCACTAATGTTACCAGTTGCGTCAGTTGAAATGGAACTGTTTGTATTTGATAAACCATACTTAAATATTTCTGTCCTCCATCTTACTAAAGACATGTAGGCTCCAGAAGTGAACATGAGATTTTACTGTTAGAGCTTTGGTATGATTGAAAAACATGACGAAAAAGCTTTTTCCAACCAGGCAGTATTCCTTATCTCCTTTTGGGGAATGTAGAATGAGAAGTGACAATATGTGAGCTGGGATACCTTGTGTCCTGGCATGCATTTGTAAGGAACTACTCGTTGTATTCTGCACTAGCTCATAAAGTTGTTCCCCTAAAAGTTTGTGTTCTACAAAGAGGTTGAGAGGAATAAGGTGTGTTGGCACATAGTTTCTGTGGCTTACTTTAAAAATAAAAAGATAAAACCAACTAGTGACTGTACTTGCTGATGAACTTTTGATACATACTATGAAATGCCTGTTTGGTTGTGCTGGTCTAATAGTTGGGAAGGGAGCTATTAAAAGGCTCTAGGCTGGGTAATTGAGCTTAGTTTTATGGTAAACTCTGTGCAAGGTCTCTGCAGTGTCCCACAAGGACAACTCTTTTTGTAAAATTTGCTGAATTTTATTGTTTCAGATAAAACTGGATTTAGGTAGGAGTTCTCTTTGTCAGTTTGATAACTACATACCTAAGCTTGGGTTTATGTCATAGAAGTAAAGGTCTTCTATTGTAGTAGTTACAATAAACTCTTCTCAACAACAGTCTGACTATTGGCACAGTTTTTTACTATAAAACTATTAGAAAAAACACATCATGTTTAACTGCTGTCCAGTCTGCATAAGCAAATATTAGTATCATATTGACTCTTAAATGGCTTGGCTTTTTATTATCATATTCTAAGATGACAAATGTTTAATTGGGCAAAAGATTGTTCTCTTTAATTGAAATGTTTTTGAGGAGACATAATTACTAACATAGTTTAGTAGTAAGAAAATTGCTATTGAGAATTTCTTCTGCTATGGTACTTCGCAGCACGGAATGACATGTTGAAGTACTAAGAGCTGAGTCAGATGTGCTGAACCTGACTTGTTCAAGGAGTCACACAAGTGTTAATGTGGGTAATCAGAAGTAAAATCTTGACCTTGTGTTCAGTTATAATTGTTCAAAGAGAAGTTTTGGTTAGCTGTAGCTGAGCAGCTGCAGTCCTGTTTACCTTGGAACGCTTTTTTTCTTGATGGGAAGGTGCTGGTTGACAGTTTTCTTAGACAGAAGTCTCTGCTTTGGTAGGGGACTCTGTAGGAAACCTGCTTTGGGAATAGCCTAGATTTGGGGGTGCTGGAAAAATCTTACTGCATGTATGTTTTTTCTCTGCTTACTAATGGTGTGCTACTATTCAGTACATACTAGCAGGTATTAGAGCAAGAGATTCTGAATATCATCTTTGTTGGTTATATTGACCCTACCTGTGCTTGCGTATGATACCTTTTGGAAAACAAAGGAATTGAGATTGGTAACTTGAGGATGAAAAAAGGGCAATGAATCACAATTATGGTCCTGGACAAGCCTGACCTTAGTCATACAGTGTTTGTATGTTAACTGGATTGCGTTTTGTGACCATTGAATTCCTCTTCATTGTGCCCACTCTCTCCCGCCCTGCTCCTAGTGGGCCTTATGGCTGTTTTCACAATTTTTTGGCAGCAGTGAATCATGGAAATGTAGAATAGTTTGGACTGAAGTGTACCTTTAAAGGTCATGTCTTCAAGTAGATCAGGTTGCTCAGAGCCCCCTCCAACCTGGCCTTGAATGTTTCCAGGGATGGGGTATCCATCACCTCCCTGGACAATCTGTTCCAGTATTTTGCCACCCTCATTGTAAAAAACCCTCTTTCTTATGTCTAATCTACGTCTAGCCTCTTTCATATTAAGGCCGCTCCCCATTGTCCTATCACTACATGACCTTGTAGAAAGTTCCTTTCAAGTCTCTTGTAGCCCCTTTAGGTATTGGCAGGTGCTATAAAGTCCTTCTTCTTTTCTTCAGACTGTACAACCCCATTTTTGTCAGCCTTTCCCCATAGAAGAGGTGCCCCACCCCTGTAAGTATTCTGGCATTTTTTCCTTTCCTTTGCCAATGAGGTACTATTTCTCCCCCCAGACTTGATGTTATGGAGAAAGAACAAGCTTTGTGAATGCAAGAGATTAGTTGTAATTTCCTTCTCTTACTTATCTCTGCCTCTGTCCTATGAAACTTCCTGATTCTACGCTCTGGGAATGGGAGACATCGTAGAATGGAAAGGAAAGTAAAGAACATGATGTGCAGTCCTTAATGCTGTATTAAGATTCCAAGGAAAGAATGGTTATGAAATAGAAAATTGCAGACATGCTAAGATCTAAACTTTGCTTGCCACCTAAATAGAGTAAGCTGACTGTATCAGGGCTGTTAACTTTGTCAGGTTTGCTGGTTTTATTTGAAATGGTTTTTTTGTTATTCCCAGTCATCATTACAGGAAACCTTTTGAAAAACAAACAGCTCAGCTACCTCAATATCTGCAGACTGGTATTTCTTCTTTGCAGTACCTGAGCTTGCCAGTGTGAAGTGCCTTGAAAATAAGCTGAACTCTCCGCAAGTAGATCATTCACCACAAATGAGCAGTAGAAGTAGGTGTTAGAAACAAGCTATATGGAGGATGTCCAGACAATTTTAAGGAGAAGGCGGAGTGAAGAGCTCATCCCATGCATTGATTGAGGTGCTGTAACTTTCTTAGGGAAAAGAAGTTACTTTGTCCTTCAATCAAACCCCTTCAATCAAGCCAGCTGAGTTTCTAGGAAAAAAAAACTTTAAAAATCTCAATTAAAAAAAATCACAATAAATGTTTTGTATTTGTGTCATATTTCTGTTCCATGAACAGTGGTTTTCCTAGTTATTTCCGCAGTGATATTTTAAGCACTTTTTTCTTTAGTTTTTCACTAGTAACTGAAATAGTAAAGCAGAAAAAAATTTAAGTTTAAAATTATAACAGAATTGTTAATTTATAGAAAATTTTGAGAAATGGGGGGTGTTGCAGTTTTTGTTGGGGTTTTTTTGTTGTTGTTTTGTCGAATGGATTCTAAATTCCAAAAGAGAAAAATTTCACATTGGGAAGAAAAACATTAAAATCTTCTGGTAAATACTATATTTGGTCTATCTTTCATAACCTGTGTTACTAAAAGTCTACTGTAAACCTAGCAAGATGTGTAAGTGCGTTTGGGGTTTTTTGTTGTGTTTTTCAATTAATTCAGAAACCGATCCTGGTAAGTACCATGCTTACGATTATATGTTACACATTGTCAAATAGCAGGGCAAAGCAGAGAAGTTGTCACATTCTTTCACTTTCTGGTGTGAGGGAAAACTTCAATGTCAATGATGAAAATGACTTTTTTACTGTGAGAGTGACTCAGTACTGACACAGGCTGCCTAGAGAAGTTGCAGACTCTCCGTCTTTGGAGATATTCAGAAACTGTCTGGACATGGTCCTGGACAACTTTCTGTAGGTGGCCCTGCCTGAGCAGGGTGATGGGACCAGATGCTCTCCAGAGGTCCCCTAAAGTCTACACCAATCTGTGATTCCATAGAATTTTATTAAGGTGTACAAAGTGTCAGTTAAAGGCATAATTAAGTGTACAGAAGAAAGTTTTAATCTCATCCAGTTAAGTTTCTGAGCATTGAAACCAGGTCTTTAAGCAGTTGTTTGATTAAGAGGTAGACAAACAACAGGCTGCATAAAAACCACTGTGGTTGCTTGAACATTCAGGATCTACTAATACCTGCCTTGCTACGAGATCAGTACCTGTCATAGCCTTTTACCAAGCTGATTCTGCACTAAGTATTTCTTTTCTGCTCTGTCAGTTGTTGTTTTGCACATGGTTCCCTGTGGAAGGGGATAGCCTGGAATGTTATAGGTGGCAACTTCTTGAATTTAGTCCCTGTGGTCTTGGGGAAAAGCAGATACTGCAGAATACCCTTGCCTTTTTTCAAGGCTTCTGCTGTGAGAGTTGCAGATGCAAGTTCAAAGGATTCCTGTCCCCAGCCCCTTTTAAAAATAAGATATCTTTTTCCTTTTTAAAGCTTGTTTTCAGGTCCTTCATTTTGTCTAGATGTGTTAATTGACAAAACAAGGGACTATATGAAAGGAACTGACTTTAGTACTAGTTCATTCTAAGAAAAATTCAGTTTGTGACATTATTTCCTTTTTGTAGGCTAAGTTTTTGTCTAGTTAGTGGGTTTTGGTGTTTTTATCTCTCTTTTTTTGGTGAGTTTTTTGTGGGATTTTCTGGTTTGTTTGGGTTTTTTTTGTTGTTGTTTCATTTTGTTTTGTTTTGACCCTCAGAAAAATTCCCTCTTTCTTATGAGAAAAAAAGTAATAGATCAAAATCATATCTACCTTAATTATGTGTCTTAGAGTAATTTTCTTACATGATGATGGAGGTATTTGCCCCATACCAAAGCGAATTAGATTATTTTGTTCTAAAATAGTGAAAAATATTATTTGTATTTTATGTATACTTGTTCCAAGACTTTTTACTAGTTTTGAACAAAAGTCATCAGATTCCATCATCTTGCAACACAAGTTCAAGCCTTTTTCTTGAAGATGAGTGGTGACATGGCCTGAATTATGGGGAATTTGGAGTTCATCCACCCAAAATATCCTGGAGCAATGACTTCTGTTCAGTGGAACAGTCTGTTGCCTGGCAATAGTAAAGCTGGGGAGTTTTAAGCCTTTTGTAGGGGTGTGCGATGGGCTCCAAAATAGTTCTTAATGACAATGAGATCCAATGCTAAGTGTTCTTATTGGGGTACTTAAAAAATGAGCCTTGCCATTCTGTTTCATACTCTGTAGTAATGTGAGCATTTCTCTCTTTGGCCAGATACTTTCACATCACTATGACTAGTAGTTATGTAACTTGTCAGTACCTTGAGGTCTCCTGATTTCTTGTGTATTTTCCAACTTGTCTGCATCCAGCTTCAGCCTGTCTTCAAGGCTTTCTCTTCCCTTTCTCTCTATAACTCTTCTTGTGTGACAGTCACTAGTTTTAGGACTTGCTGTTCAAAGGCTCAATACATTGTTTAGACATGACTGTCATTCTGGGTCAAAGTTTGATGAGGACTTTGAAGCATTCTACCCAGTTCTTTAAACAGGAAAAAAATAGATTAGATTAACTGTATGTCACTCAGTGACTGGAAGAAGGGAATCATCACACCGATTTTTAGAAAGGTAATAAGTAGGCCTCTGAGAAGTACCAACCAGTCAGCCTCATCTCTGTATCTGGTACGATCATGGAACACACATCCTGCCAGCTACGTCCAGGCATGTGGGTACAGAGGTGGTTAAAGACAGCCATCATGCTGTCCCAAATGTACGCCGAACATGGCTTCACAGAGGGCAAATCGAGCCTGACTAATCCAGTGGCCTGTGATGGAGTGACTGTATCGGTAGGTAAAGGACGAGCTGCTGATAATAATCTACTTCATCTGCCATGACTTATTGTAAGGGTTTTTGACATAGTCCCTCACAGTAGCCTTGGAGGGATACAGATTTTATGGATGATAGGGAGCTAGCTGGATGGCCGTGTTCAGAGTTGCCATCAATGATTGAATCTCCAAATGCAGATCAGTAATCAGTGATGTCCCTCAGGGGTACGGTCAGTATCTTCACTAATGATGTTGTGGGATTCTGTGCACCCTTGGCAGATTTGCAGGTGGCACCAAAATGAGTGGCGCAGTTGGTGGGCTTGAGGAAAAGGGTGCTGTCCAGGGGGGTCTTGCAGGCTTGAGAAGTGGGCCAATGTGAACCTCATTGTACTTCAGCAAGGCCAAATGAAAGGTCCTGCACCGGTGATGGGGCAATCCCTAATCTCAGTATAGATTGCATGATGGAGTAATGGATTGACAGCAGCTCTGTGGAAAAAGACTTGGGGTATTAGTAGACAAAAAATGGGATATGTGCTGGCAATGTACACTTGCAGCCCAGGAAGCCAATTGTGTCCTGGGCTACATAAAAACAAACAAGGCCAGTAGTTCAAGGGATGTGATTCTCTCACTCTTTGCCACTGTTGTGAGATGCCACCCATAGTAGTGTGTCCTATGGGTAGGATCCCCACTTGAAGACAGACATGGATCTGTTAGAGCTGGTCTCGAAGAGGGCCATGAAAATGATCGGAGAGCTGAAATACATCTTGTGTGAACACGGGCTGGGAGAGCTGGGGTTGTTCAAACTGGTGAAGAGAAGGCTGTGGGAGCTTTTAGATATACAACAGGATCTTGTCAGAAAGACAGACTTTTTACCAAGACCTGCCTGCAGTAACCGCACAAGGGGCAGCAGTTTTAATCTGAAAAAGAGTAGGTTTAGATTGGAAGAAATGCTTTACTCTGAGGGTGGTGAGACACTGGAACAAGTTTTCCAGAGAGGTTGTAGATGCCACATCCCTGAGGTGTTCAAGGTGAGGATGGGTAGGTCTTTGAGCAACATGATCTAGCTGAAGATGTCCCTGGCCGTGGAGGTGGGGGGATCAGAACTACATGATCTTTAAAAATGCTTTATGACCCAAAACATTTTATGATTCTATGAATATAAGAGTCAAAAGTGTTTCTGACCCTTTCTCATGATGACTGCAGGTGATGCATACAAGAGCAGAGCTAAGATTCTCTTCGCTCATTCAGTCATCTGCATATTTCTGAGCCAAAAGTGGGATTTTTTTAAAACAAGTTAAATAGTTCTTGATGGATTTATTTTCTCTGAATTTGTCTTTTCTGAGTCTGCCTAAGTTTTTACGCATTCAGCATTTTTCTGCAATATATTGTGTTTTAATTTTTGTATAAGACATATTTTTATTTAAAGTTCTTAAATTCCTCTATTATGAAAACTTAAAATAACCTGATCAATCTTCATACCATTCACGGTCTTCTATTACTCTATATTACATATGCTAGATTTTGAGGGAAGGGAAGACGTTTAGTCTAAAGTCCTAGAATATTACACTTCCATTTTTGAACAAAAGAAAATGCATTTTTGTGACAACATATCCTGTGGGGCTCCTCTTGTGTTAATGTAATAGTGAGTATGTCTAGAAAGAGAACTCAGTGAGTGATGTAGCTAAGCAGGGATTCCTGTAGGTGATAAGAAGGTGAAAAGGGCTTAAAATAGCCACATTACATCCAAGGAAACTGGCAAATATAAACACCAAAGGCAGAAAGTCAAAGCTGCTGAGGGACAGGGGTTTCATGATTTAGGTTTTTTTAAATAATATGTAGTGTTTTCCTGGATGTTCATTGACAAGCAAGATGCAGCAAACATCTTGAAAGAAAGCGGCTGCAAGCTGTGGAATCTGTACCGAAAAGATAAGGACAAAGTACTGAGCTGTATTAAAAAAAAAACAATCAAGCAAAAAAAAGGAGTCTGTCTTGTTTTTTTACTTCATAGTGTGAGACTTGGCATTCTGAGAGTGTAGATGGGAGGAGTATAGAAATATAGGATACTTTTTCCAAAGTCATGAAAGTTCACAACTGTTCTCAGTCTGCCTTGAGCTGAGAATTGTTGCAGAACCACCGTGTTCGAAATATTATAGTACTGGCATCCTTTTCAAATGTTTCAAAGTAATTACAGGAGAAGTATTTTGTCTCCTAATGACAAAACTGTTTTAGTTGTGGGATTTTCTTAAACTGAAATTCAGTACAGTGGCAGAAACAGTTGGACAACAAACTGCACTTGAAAACAAACATTTTCCATGGTGATGGTAGCATAAAAATAAAAGTGTCAATATACTGTTTCTGAACTGGATGCCTAAACAATGTACAGTCTGCCTGTTCAGATAAATTGCCAATGGAAAATAACATGGTAAATATGCCTCACTAAAATGAGTCTTTTTCATCTGACCTGTGTAGCAAGGCATGACTTCATCATTGCTTCTAAAATGAAGTGGGAAGGGGAAGCATTTCAAGTACCAACTTTGGTCAGAATTGCCAGGTAAAATAGGTTTATAATGAGCTATTTTTATGCTATAAACTTCAAGAACAGAATGTAAGCCTTAAAGTCTTCAAAGAAGAATGTTGCTAAAGCTTTATTTCCATATTAGATTATGCATGTCATCAATACAGATGCACTCTCTTGAGAATATTGGGTTTTGCTATCCCTCCTCTCAATTCCTGTTGTCAGAAATCAGAGTATATAAAACAGGAAAAGAATTGGCTGAGGTTCCCTGTTCATGAAATGACAAGCAAGTGAATTGAGAGATACAGCACATCTTCATCAGTTTGTTACTATTTTTTTTTTAAAGCATATTTAGATCTACACTAAGCCAACCTTCTTGTTCTTCCATTACCACTTGGTGTGAGAGAAAGACAAGAAGCATATTCAAAATTTAATTTCAACAGTTTCCTCACTGTAATTCTGGAGTTCTAAGTCTCGTATGATTTTGGAGCTGGTAGATGAAACAATTTCTTGCTGTTTTAATATATTAAAAACGTTTTAATAGTGTTGACTATTGAAAAAGCTACCTATATATGGAATAGGGTGTGGCGTTCTAAGAGGAATATTAATTTCAAGCGAAGCTGTTATTATTGGGGGTTGCCCTGTGGAGAGCCAGGAGTTGGACTCGATGATGCTTGTGTGTCCCTGCCAACTCAGGATGTTCTATGATTATTGAAGAACAATCAATTTTTTTAGTGGTCAATGGTCTTTAATGGATAATTTAGTTAATCAAAGTAGCTTGATTTATATGCTGTAGCATAGTAGCTTTGGAAGTAGTCAGGACTGCATAACGAAGTACAATTTTTAAAATTAATATTTTACTCTGGTTATGACACTTTCACCAAAACAATTGCTCTGGACATCTGTAGTCTCTTGAGAAACATAGCATCAGAGCACATGCTTAGTTTAGTTTAGGGTATGGTTGTACAGTTATATTGATTTCTGTATGCGTCCATTCCTAACAGTGGAGTCTCTGCTGTTGTTTAATGCTGCTGAGAGTTGGTAACAGTCATACACCTTGATCAGTTGGTCATTGGGAAAACTGTATTGCCCTACCATGCATATTTAATCTTCATAGATTGGCAGACTAGTATTACTTTGTTTTAAAGAAAGAATTATCAGTTAATATCTTCCTGCCAAGAAAACCCTTGGGATCCATGTTAAGAACAGGCCTGAGTTTCCTTAATTATAGTTTCAAGTGATGATGTGACTGCTTTTCCCTTGAGAAAAATACTGAAGTTTAAGAAATATGTCCCTTGATTTTCTTGTTTCTTTGGTCATCAGGAAGTAACTGACAAAAGTGTGAAGCCTTTCAGTTTGTTCTGATCCAAAAAACGAGACTAGGTAAACAATTTTGTAGGGTTAACAGTGTTACAGAAAATGTCAGAACTTTTATGGGTTTGCATCGTACAGATGTACGTGGCCCTTCTTTTGTGATTCCATAGTATGTAGTTTTGTTGGTCCTTGCCTGATGAAGGCTATAATAAAGTTTCAGTTTTTATATCTTTAATAGGCAAGTTCGTTTTAATATTGGTCAGCCTATTCATCCATAGGCTGTTAATAAAATCAAAGCTTTTGGCTCATGTTCGGTCTTGCTGTGTAAGGTCTTTAAAAATGATTAATGAATCTTGGTTTTTTCTGATAATATCCTTTAAATTTCTTTTAATCATCTTGCTTTTTTTTTTTTTGTATATTTACTTTTATCTTGATCAACATAACATTTCATATAGCCAAAATATTTACTTCAAGGAAATTCATGGATCTTCTAGTCAAGTGTAAAGTATGGGAGCTGACTAAAGCATAGTCAAAATCCTATAATACCCATCCAGAAAAGCTCCCAGCCCTATCTCCCAAAATCCAAATAGAGTACTCGAACCTTAGCTTATATTTTTTCATGTTAGCCTACTTCTGTCCTTTCAAGACTCAGTTATTACTGCTGCATGGCAATACTCATAAATTGAATGGAGATGCAGGAAATGACATTTTCTGAGTGTGTGTTTTTGTTGCCATACGGCAGTAGTGTGTAAAGATAGGCATTTGATTTTTGTTTTGTTTCAGTTTGTCGGGTATTGAGCTTCTCTAGTCAGACTGTGGAGACTGACAGTCCACAGGTTTCTTTCTAGTCCTATCCCTCTTTAGGAGTTAGGGGGAAGAGCTGAAGGAAAGAACTGGGCCACATTCTGTTGTGGCTGTAAACTGTAGAATAATCTCAGCATTGGGGCTAGGGGATGGAGGAGAGGGAGATGTTCCATAAATCTAAGAATATCAATTTCTTACATCTGCTGCTAGTTTCCAAGCAATGTGTCTGATATATTGCAGCACTTCTGGTGGCTTGGGTTTTCAGCTGTTGCTCTAAGTTTCAGCATGCAGCAACCTTGTGTTCATCTGCAGAGAAGTGTTCCTGGACACTCACCCTAAGTATACTTTTTTTTTTTTTTAAACTATTTATTTAATAATGGTGAAAATCAAGGGTTTTTTTGGAGGGTCTCTTTTCATTAGTATAACAAGTTACTTTTCTGCTTCTGTCTCCTTTTTTTACAGCATGAAACCTCCTTCATAGTAGATTCTAAAAAAGAATTTGAGGATCTCTAACTGTATTGGCACATACTTTTAAACAATATTCAAATGTTGGCTGTATGTTAATCAATATTATATAGACATGTTATTAATTATAAATAAATATATAAA
>WBMY01002455.1:257963-279262 GCA_013397315.1 Donacobius atricapilla | reverse complement strand
AGTATATAGATATTATCTTAGTATAAATTATGTATATATCTTTGTGGAAAAAAGAATATTAAAGGATGTTTTCAAGCTTACAGTACTTGGCTTATGCCTGGCGAGGGAAGGTGAGAAACCCTTTTTTCCCATTACTTTGTATCAGTGAGTTGTTAATGGGTGAGTTGCTGCATCAGCTCTGATGCCTGTAGAGCTTTGGAACTCTGCAGGCTGTCTTGTGTTAAAATGCATTGAGTTATGGATTCTAATGCAACCTTCTCTTTGCTTTTTAGAGTACCCAGTTAAACAAATTTTCTTTTTTGCAACATTAGCCACTGTGGCTCTAAGAACATTTTGCAAAGTGTTTCTCAGATTTTGCCGTAAGTTGCACCCTACTGAGATAACTCTGTCATCGATGCTGTCATCTTTTGGCTACTAAATGTTGGTTGTACAACAGCAACAGGAAATATATATATTTTTTTCTGAGGAACTATGTACCAGAACTTAGAAGTATCCTTTTCTTAGTCTTAAATTTCTCTTCTTTCCAAGATCCAATGCTTTACTCTCATGATTTCTGTAGATCAATGAAGTTAAGTCCTTTTCTTTCCCTTCTGCCCTGTTTACCTCAGAGAGTAGTCTTTCATGCCTGCTACTTCAGGTGAACAAGAGTAGGAAAGCAGGTGAAGTGTGTGGTAAAAGGAAGCTTGGTTTGAATTATAATGGATGGCCAAGCCTAATAACCAGTGGTCAATCATTCTGTAGAAAAGTACTTTTTAGCTACCATGCATTAGCTTTCTTAAATCATTCAAGTGCTTGTTATGGTTTTGCAAATTAATTTTAATTGAAAATGTGATTGGGATGTGTGTGTGTGTATTATTTCGTTTCTTAGTAATTACTTAAAGTTGTTAAATTTTCTTGCATAAATGTGTTACAAACTCATGTATGAGAAAGTATATGTGAGTTTTAGCTGCTAAGATGCAATTTTACTGCAAAATTGGAAAGCTGAGCAAGTGATGCTGAAGAATAAAGGATGTGCAATCATTTTTCTTGATAATCCTGTATCTCATGGTAATAAGTAATGCATTTACTTAATGGCTTAAGTGGAAAAGATTAGTGACTAAGATCATTCAGGTGCTTTTATTTAAGAAGCTTAAAAATTCATATTTAGTCATGATCATATTTGTAATATTGCAAAAAGTGAAACTTCTGTTGCACTTGATTTGTAAAGTAAATACTGTATCAGGTTTCCTTGCTGTATGCATTTTCTCCTATGGGCAAGTGAATGATTACTATCCAATAGAAAGAGAGAACTTAGGCTTGCAGGGAAATGAAATGCAATCAAGTATCAATGTTACTTTGTAACATGTGATTGTAACTTCATTTTATATCCTGACAGTATGTAAAATAAAGCTCAGACATACGCGAGTTCAATGATGATTTTTTTAATCAAGATATTTCACTATTTCAGAAATCATTATTAAAGAAATCATGGGAACTTGAGAAAACTTTCTCTGTTCCAAAAGCAGGTGTCAGTGTGTAGTGACTGCTTTCACAGCTCATACAGAATAACATAGATGAACTGAAGTGTGACTTTGTTCCCTCACATAGTGATTTGTTAGATCTCTTTCTGAAACCTGTGCTGAAACATGAGAGCTGTTGTTACTGAAGGGTTTGATTATGAATGGTGAAGTGTAGTGATATCAGGTCTTCTGGTTTGGAGTGTGTCAGGAAGAATGAATTTCAAGTGATCTGATTGTAGCAGCATTTCTGGAAGGTTTTAAATAGCATTTAACACCTCTAGTAAGACATTGAAAGGAATATTTTTAATAAGCCTTTTTTCTTCATGTAGCAAGTGTCAAGAGATTATTCTGTTCCTGTATGGATAACATTATCTCAACCACCTGTTTCTAGAGTAAGCAGGTTTGTTTGTTGGGTCTGTTTTTTTTTTGGTTGGTTGGTTTTTTTGGTTTTGTTTGTTTGGTTGGTTTGTTTTGTTTTGGGTTTTGTTTTTTTTATTTTCAAATAAGAAGCCAGTTTAGACCTAGATCCTCTCAATTGAAAAATCCTACCTATTTTAAACTTTTAAAAGTTGCTCTCATTTAATTTAGTAGGCTGCTGACAAACTTGCATCAATATCAAGTTTTCTCAGTATCTTTTCTTTGGTAGAGGTGATTTAAGAAATAATTAAATTCTCTTATCTTCGCTTTATACTCCCTTTATTTTTCTTCCTCTTTAATAAGTGCAAAAGATGTAAAAGTTAAAGCCCCTAGTCATCCATGAAATTCTAGTATATAGTTTAAGAAAATATCCCATACAACTCAAGACTATAGCAGAATCACTTTGAGTTTTTGGGCATGTTCTGTCAGTTGTTTTGTGAAAATTTTCTGATTTTTCTTCAGGAGAGAAGATATTTCAACTGATCTAAAATGGACTGCTATTATTCTCAAAGAGCAAAGACTTTTATGTTTTAACAGCTTTAAAATGAGAATAGGTACATTTCTACTCTGTGTATTACTAGTGTGCCAGCTTGTTAGGGTGCTGTCTCAGGAGTTCAAAACAAAAATTAAATACAGTAATTATGTTATTGAACTTCTCCATGTTTTCTTATAGCTGTGTAAATCTCTGACAAAGAATATTTATCGTGTATGTGTGCTTTCTTCAGTTACTCTTTTACTTCAAAAAATTAGATTTGCTTATTGAATGTTGTGGCCTGGTTCTTCAAATAAGGGAATTTCTGTGATATTTTGAGAGCTTCAGAACCTTCTGTTATGAATTTAGTAAGTGGAATTCAAGAGAAGGGAGTTTAAAATAGTGACTCCATGAGATCAATTTAAAGAAGAAAACTCAACATGCATATTACAAAATGTTATAACTAGTTAGTGCTATCTAAAGAGTAGTCATCTAATTACTGTGTAACTGAAACCATGCAGGGAATGTAATTGTCTGCCTGAGCAACCTTACTCAGCATTGTCCCCTTTGTATTTTTATTGTCATTTTTACGGTTATGGTGAAGAATTTCTACTCAATGTATTATGTTTAAATAAATAGATTAAGGTTGCAGCTCAGTAATGTGTATCCTGTATTCCAAGATATACCCTGTCCTCACATGGGAGAAGGAAAGTTCAGAGAGGTGAAGTGTATGTCAGCAGTGGTACTTGATATTCTGAAGAAGTGTCAGAAGACCCTTGTGTAGTTGGTCATCTCATTACTTGGACAGTGAAAGTTGGTTCATACGTGTATTGGGTTGGCATGAATGGTAAAAAATCCAATTAATGATCTGCTTTGGAGCTGACAGCCAGGTTGGCCAGTCAGGTACAAGTGTACACCCCTGGGACACACAGCTTAAATACAGGAATCTTGGGAAATTTCACCCTCTTGCGACGGACCCACCATGAGGTAATTCGGGGCAGGAAGCAGCAGGGCCTGGCTTAGGTCCCGCTGCCCATGTGGCTGGGCCGGGGCGGCCGTGCCGGGGCTGGGACGGGGCAGGCCCTAGGGGAGCTGAGCCGGGTCCCGAGCCCAGCAGACACTGGCAGAGCCACAGCTGTGAACATGCAGCTGATCATACAGCCTGCCCCGCGCCGCAGGCCGGGCCGAGGGAGATGGCCCCCCCCAGCCCCCGGGTCCCCGGAGAGCAGCACCGAGCCCAAGCTGAGCCAAAACCCACCCCATAAGACCAAGGGGTGGAGGGGGAAAGAGGATCCTGGTCGCCGTTTCTAAGCTTTTTCTACACCTCGAGGATTTGGGGCTTTTGGAGTTGCCATGGCTGAGACCACGTGGCCGTCTGCAAGCCCGGGCAGGAGAACATCAACTCTTTCTTAACACAGACTGAGACTTTTTTTAAACTCTACCCCCTCTCAAAGAGAGATGAAAGGCTAAATCGGAGGTACGCAAAGGGATAATATGAAGATATCAAAGTCAGTAAAGAAAGGGTGACCTCTTAAGTGGGGAAGATGACAAGTTGCCTTTGTTTTGGGCTTTAAATCTCCTTAATTTATGGTAACGGACTGTAATATTCCTTTAAATCGTGGACTAAAAATGGGGAGATGATTTTCTAGATTCAAGCATAGGTGTCTGATTTTTACTGAGTGGATATTTGAATTAGAAACTATAATATTTGAATTTTACTAAATGGATGTTGAATTAGAAACTGATGCAGTGATCCTATGAGATGTTTTGAAGCCTCATCACCAGTGAAGAATGGGAAGTCCTTTGTTGTGGAGCTGTTTTACCTTTTAAAAGGTAAAACCCCATGTCTTTTAAGTCCACAGCCCATATGCAGCCATAGGAAAGGCTACATTCAGGAAACTCACAAATGCAGATTCTCGGGTGGGCTGCTTTTGTGGGAACTGGAAGCCACTAACAGACTGTGTCTCTTGTGGAAAGTTACCAGAAGAATCAGGAAGGACTTGTCTCTCTCAAAAGACTGAATGAAAGACTATTTTATAAGTGGTACTGACTTAAGAGTTCTGATATTCTGTCTCTTTGCATTGTTTCATAGAAAAGTAGATTGTTGCTAAGGAGGAGGGGGGTGTCTTTACAAAGGTTTCATGGTTGTTTTTTTGTTTACCCTTCAGTGTATGTTAATAAATCTAACTGTTTCTATTTTTAAGTTGAACCTGTTTTGCCTTTCTTCTAATCCTATTCCATAGTAAAGAGATAGATCACCACACTACGTTTCACAAAACAAGTTCAGCGAATGTGAAACCACTACAATATGGAATCAGCAAAATACATTAGATTTTTAGAAATGCTAAACCGGCATCTCTGTAAATGTGGATTGGTCATATCCTAGAATCATATCCTGAATCTTAACCAGTAATTATGGGATGAGAAAAGGAAACCTCCTCAGAGTTCAAGTGCCTCCATTCATACCTTGCTTGAAAAGCCTTAGTTTGGCAGCTGTCTTGGTTTAGGGTAAATTTAGGGAGGAAACATTTGAAGGGGTCTCTTTGGAAAGCAGATTTAAGTGGTCTCTCCCCCAGACAGTTTGGGAGGTAAATTTTCTTTGAGAGAAGTGGAAAAAACTGTTTATTTAAAGAGCAAAGTACTCACAAACATGAAAAAATGAATAAAATCCTTGTTGCTGTCAAGAGATGGTAGATTTAGAGATTCACAGTGTAAACTTTTTTTGTAGGTATGGCTTTTTTTGAGTTAGGAGCTAGCAAGGCAACATCCAGAGGGGGTCAGGGCATGGGCCTCTCCACACTGGGGTTTGCTGGAATGGGTTCTTGGTGTTGGTCCTCTGAACCAGAGCAGAGTTGAACAGTTCCTCTGAAGAAGCCACAGTGTAGAGAAAAACTTTTGGTCTTGGCTAATGAACTTCTTAGAAGCTAGTTTCAAAGTAACGAAAGACTGTGTTTTTTCTTCCCGCCTGCAGGGCTGCAAATTCGGAGGGCACTCTGAGAGCTTTATTTTTCTTTTGCTGTCCATGCTAGGCAGCACAGTCTGTGAGAAAAGGAATTTCAGGGCAGTAAAAATGAAGTTTGTGCAGATAAATGGGGCACATCTTCTCCAGCCCCCCTTTGCTCTTTCTGTCTCCCTGGGCCTAGGTTAGAGCTACAGGGCCCATTTCTGAGCAAAAATACAGCTGGTGGGGTTACCAGGATACTGCATCATAAAGTCACCTCAGGACAGCAGCCCAAGTAAAAGTTGCATCAAAACTTTATTATCAGTTCAAGAAAATCAGAGAGAAAGAGCTAATGATCCTCTTCAACTGAGTTCTGACCACAGACTGATTGGGTCTCAGGACATGTTTGCTCCAGTAGGACTTTGTGACATAGATGGAGTCATCCTTCTGACAGACTGTAATAAAAAAGTATAATTCTTAACAATGTACTCAAAAATGTGACTGATAATGAAAATAGAATAGGAGGCTGCAGTAGGCTACAATATCTATCATATCTTTAACTTGTTTAGTGACCATTCACAGACCCTTCATTTATAGTGCTGCTCTGTGAATTAAAGGGGTTTGTACCTTGTGTATGCTCAACAGATGAAGACTGGATTGTGCTCTGCAAAAGACTGCACATTGAGCAAGTTCTTCCTTTTAATTTACCTTTGGCTCACCAGAAAGTGCAACTGCTTTTTATCACAAGCAATCACATTATTATGTTAACATTATCATACTAGGATAAGGATTAGATATAAAAAAATTACTAGCCTTTTTTTTGACTGTGGCTGTTTATAGCACTCAGTATTCTGACAGTTTAGCAGTCTGACAAGGAATTGCCCCAGGACTAGCACTTTCTTTGGAAGCTCTAGTATCCTCTTCAGCCACTGTTAGACCAAAGTATTTGATATTACTATTTGCATTTATATCACAGTGCTCTTCTTACCCTATCATATTCTCCCTCAAGGATTATCATGAGTCTTTTCTTTCCCATTAAAGTATGGGAAATAAATATATTTCCAGTACATTGCTATTCTGAAAAGAAAGACTTGGTTCTATCCTAAACATATGGGGACTCTGCACTCAAGGTTAATCCTGTAATTATTTTTCCCTTTCCTCCTCATACCAGAATCCTTTTAGCTTGTTTGTTTGTTTGTTTTACTGTCTGTCCAACAGCAAGTGTGGTTCAAGCTCTATCTCTTACGGGCTTGTCCTTGTTCTTTTCAGAGAACTGAAAACACTCGGTGTCTGTCAGTATTTGTGGCCTTCTTAAGAAGACAAGGAATAAATGTTTATTCATAACTAGGCAGATCAGATACAACTTCCAGTCATAAACTAAGGGAGAAAGCTGGGAAAATTTGGTCAGTGCTTCAGGTGAAAACCTGGTACTGACCTAGGGAGAAGCCAGATTTATTCTATTTCCTGTAGCCAGCAGTGGCTTTTAGATGACAAATCAAGTCATTTTGGGAGGTTTTCTGTGTATCATGTTCTTCAGTCCTAACCTATGTGCATGTAGTGTTGGTGTTAGGCGGTGTGTGTTAGGTTTTGTCTCTGGCTGGTTGCATGGTGTTACACAAGATAGTCTGTGCAAGCATCTACTGCCCCTCAGCAGTCATGTGAACAAAGTAGTCATTGTCCCGTGCTGGGTTCTGTGTCAACTCACTCAGTAGCTGGGCACTTTAGGCTCCAGAGAGAGCGTTCTTATCGCTGGTCACGTCTGGTATGGATGCTACAAAAGTCATTAAAATCCATTCAAATATCTCTGAATCATGTTATCCCTAAGGAATTTCTACCTTTGAAATTAATGTTTCAATACTGAGGACTTTCGTGTCTTAAAATATTGTATCCTGCTCTAAAGATTTCTGGTTGCCTGTTACACTCTCTAAATAAGGGGATAGTATTCCCTTTAATTTCACAGTTGTATGAAGGCAGTGAATTTTTGAAAATGGCAGCATCTAATTTTATTTTCTCACATTCCTGTTACTAGGAAGGCTGGCATTCAGTGTTGTCATATTGTGGCTGGAAGTCATACCCTACTGTCAGATTTATTTTATTTTATGTGTTTTCTAAGTCTGTATAGTACTAACTTTTAAAACAAACATAATATTACTTTGTTGTTCAAGAAACTGCACTTCTTACCTATATTGGACTAATTTCTTTTGCTTTAATATCAAGCCAGTAGTCCAGATTTCCTTAGATCAAGAAAGCCAGTGAGATAATGGACTTATGCCATTAAGTTGAATTCTTTGTTCATCAAGTCAATATTGGAATTTCATTTGATCCCTTTGTTGGGGAGGCTGTTCTGGTGATCGACCACCCTCTCAGTGAAGAGCCTTTTTCTTAATGTCCCACCTGAACTTCCCTGGTGTAGATTCATGGCATTCCCTCATGTCCTATCACTAGTCACCTGAAAGAAGAGAGAGATCAGCACCTCTCCCCCCACTGCCTCCCTTGGGGAAGGTGTAGACTTTTTGGAGATCACCCCTCAGCCTTCTCTTCTCCCAGCTGAACAAACCAAGTGACTTCAGCTGCTCCTTGCAAGTCTTGCCCTTGAGACCTGTCCCCTCCTCTGGACACATTATAACAGTCTGACATCCTTCTTACATTAAGGCACCCAAACCAGCACAGAGTGCTCGAGGTGGGGCTGTAGCAGAGCAGAGCAGGACAGTCACTTCCCCTCTCACTTGGCTCATTGCACTCTGCTGGATGCACCCCAGGGTACAGCTGGCCCTTTCCATTGCCAGGGCACAAAGTTGACTCATCTACAGCTTGCCATCAACCCAAACACCAGATCTCTTTCTCCGGGGCTGCTACTGCTTATTATTTCCCCATTTATACATCTAACCAGGATTACCCCATCCTGAGTAGAGAATCCTGCAAAACAGCAGTCTTAAGAAAGCTTTGGTATGTTAGCTTGTTCAAGTCTAGTCCTAAGTTTCTTTTTCATTCAAAAGTTCCTTTCTGGCTCAATGTTGATTCATGACAGATTGTAAGAGAAGTGACAATTCTGTAAGTGCCTTAAAACAACTTCTTGATTAGCAGATTATAGTTTTCTGAATGCAGATATAGTTCAAAGGTTATTAGAGAGACATTAATTGGCAATTGACTGAACAATATTTCTGTGTAAGATTTTGCCTATCTCAGCTTTTAAGAAAAAGAACACATGTTTTAAACTAGTTAATTTTTCTTAGTGTCAGTCACTAATTTGTAGTCTTGCGCTGTTTTAGTAACAAATTACTTTAAACTACCAGGTAAGTAGTGCTTCAGGAAAATGGCTGGATTTAATATTTTGTTTGTGGCTTCCCTTAACATTAGGTGGATTTTTGTCCACCTAATGTAAATGCGTAAAGTTTATTTATACATTTCACTTATTGAAATGACTAATACAAAGTACAAACTTCCTTTATTTTACAGGTCAGCAGCAAGGACAGGATGGAGTAAAAGTACAGCAAGCCACAATAGCTCCTGTAACCGTAGCAGTAGGTGGCATTGCTAATGCAGCAATTGGTGCTGTTAGTCCTGATCAGATAACACAAGTGCAGCTTCAACAAGCTCAACAAGCTTCTGACCAGGAAGTGCAGCCTGGCAAGAGACTTAGAAGAGTTGCCTGCTCATGTCCTAATTGCAGAGAGGGAGAAGGAAGGTAAATGTAACTTTTTATCGGTATATATTTAAGCATCTTATCACAGCTTGCCTCATTTGGGAATGAGATTGTCCTATATTGCCTAGATTTTTAATACTTTCTATTAGAAAGCACATTTGTGTGGGCTTTTTTAGACAGGGATTAAAATTGCCTCTATTAGCATGAAATGTTTCTCCTAATAGCTGGTAATGTTTTAGAATATAACTACTTAGCTGTTTAAATATGATCTTTTTTAGAGGCAGCAATGAGCCAGGAAAAAAGAAACAGCATATCTGCCATATTGAAGGATGTGGAAAAGTTTATGGCAAGACATCTCATCTTCGGGCACATCTGCGCTGGCATACTGGTGAAAGACCATTTGTCTGCAACTGGATTTTTTGTGGCAAGCGATTCACAAGGAGTGATGAGTTACAAAGGCATAGAAGAACCCACACAGGTTGGTCACCCCTCTCTGTAGCCATAGTACAGCAAGTCTGAACTATAGCAGCCATAGGTAAACAATGGTATCAAGGTTCTCACTTACTAAGTTAGCTGAAAATTACCCTTAAGTGTAAATAAACTAACTTTAAAACAAGGAAGTGGTAGATTCCAGTTTTCATTAATTTAGGCTGACTGTGAAATCGTATAAATAAGAAGAGATCTGTTCCAACTGTTCTTTTGTATGTATGCTAGAAAAAGATGGTCGTTTCATTATAGACAGCAGATGTGCATTACCTAGTGCCTGATCTAAATGTAAAAATTTAGGTCAGCCACATAGGATTGGCCGTGGACTAGGGAGGGTTATTGTTTCCTCACCTGGATTAGCTCAGTCCTTAAGAAATTTATTAACCTAGTCCATACACTAGATTTGGTCTTCTTGGGAATTTGCCTAGAATTTCAAATGGGAACTGGTAAAGCAAATTCTCTTAACAACTCAGAATGGAAAAGTCGGCCTTTTAAAAGCTGAAAATTTTATCAGCCTTCATATTTTTAGCCCCAGGAGAGTGTCTTCCCCTCCCTGTCCCTCCTCCCCTAACTTAGCACCTGATGTCTAAGCACTAATCACATTTGAACAGTGACAGGACCTTTTGGTAAATTGAATTTGTCTCTCTTGATGTAGATTTCATACATCTTCACAGGGCATTGGAATTCATGTTTCTGAAATTGCTTCCCATCACTATAATCTAAATAACTAAAGTATTCATAAAAAATACTACCAAGTTGTTCTCTGAGTGGTTTTACCTCCCTCGCTCTGGTAGGTTTATGGAAGTTTATGAAAATTTTTTGGTGTCCTGAAATTCAAACTTCTTGTCAAATAATCACAGAATAGCAAATACTTGTTGAGAATGTTTTGGTTGTGAAGAGTAGGTGGCCAAAAGCCTGTGACTGAGCAGAACACACCTGGAAATGAGTCATGAAAAAAAAAAACAAGTCTTTTGTTGGAATGTTGAATAGAATAGGGTGAGATTCAGGTGATCAAGCAGTGTTCAGTGCTCACTTTCAGTAACGTTTTGGTTTTCTTCTTTTTAAAAAGGCGAAAAGAGATTTGAGTGCCCGGAATGTTCTAAAAGGTTTATGCGAAGTGACCATCTCTCGAAACATGTCAAAACTCATCAGAACAAGAAAGGTGGTGGAACAGCCCTTGCTATTGTTACCTCAGGAGAACTGGACTCTTCAGTTACTGAGGTTCTTGGTTCTCCAAGAATTGTCACTGTTGCTTCCATTTCTCAAGATTCAAACCCAGCAACCCCTAACGTTTCAACAAACATGGAAGAATTCTGAAAGGATCATTTATATGGACACCTAGTGCTGCACTTAAGTTTACATACCTTTCAGGATATGGAAGTGGGCTGGTAAAGTGGATTACAGAGCAGGAAATCTTTTTTTCAGTCATGACTTCTGTAAGTGTTCCGGGTTGGAGGGTCAGCATGGGAAGTGTACACCGGTGCAACAAGACAAAAATTTCAAAAATACAAACAGCGCAAATTGATGACTGGATAAACAGATAGAGGAATAATATTTCCATACTGTACTTTTTTAGTTATACATCTGTATATTCTGTAACGATTTTAAGTGAACTTTGCCCCCTATTTTAGCACTGTATGTTACTGTGTTTATAAAATCAGATAGTATCAATGTAAAACTGGGTGGACCTTGACTAGGATTAATACCATTTGATGAGGGCACTTTGTTTTTAACATAAATTTGTTATATTTTCATGAGAGCATCCTTTTCCCATAAGGCACAGCAAAACAGAATACAGGATGAACAACAGTGGATCTGTTTTGGAGTTTTGCTCAGTCCATACAACACATCGGTTAATTTTGGCCATCTTTTCTCAAGTTTTGGAATTACTCAAATAGCAGCTGGGTGACACATGCTGCAGAGTGGTTCTGAGGTGGGCCTCAGATTAATTTTGACTACTACATTATAGTAGTGTATATAAATGACAATCAGTGAGTTCTAATTCCTCTCTTGGTGTGGAGAGCTAGGTTACATAGAATTAGTGTAAACAGTAGGAAAGATAAAACCATAGAGAGATATTAAGATAAGATTTGCAAAAGTAATGATATCTTTATGTAGAATGAAAAAAAATTGTGTCAATTTTTGGTAATTCATTTCATTTTATATTTCCCTGCCCATGGGAAGGAGGTTGGAACTAGATTATCTTTAAGGTCTGTTCCAACCCAAACCATTCTGTGGTTCTGTGATTCTGTATTTTAAAACATCTGTGGCCCATTTCTAACTCATAGATAACTTGAATCTTAAAAACTCAACCTTAGGTGTTTGAATGTTTTAATTTTGTTAGAATTCATGGAAATCAATCAGACAACTGAGTGTTGTCCAGTATCTCCTCTCTGTAAATACTAGTTTATTATGTTGTGGTTAATGTGCTGAGTTCTTTGTGCTTTGACTTAATAGCCAAAGAAAAAAATTATTATCACATTTTAATAAGAAAAGAAGTAAGTGAACATTTTCTCTTTCCCTTAAGTATTGCCATCTCTTTTTTTTCTGCAAGGATATTGTGTAGGCTGGTAATAAATATCTGGACATGACTCTTGGTTTCAAAGGTTTGGTTACATTTTCAGATGTGACAGTGAATATAGAGGAAATGTAAAAAAAAAAAAATAGAAAAGAAAAAACAACAAAAACTGCATTTTCTATGTGAAAATTCCAGTAGGTATAAGGAGGAAAGATGGCCAAATATTTCACACTCAGGATTTTTAATTACTTCCCCTAGGCGTAAATATAACCTTTTACATCTACAGTCACTTGTTAATAAATTCTCATGATCAGTTTTTAAGAAGATTTATACACCAAAATATTTTTTAATGTAACTGAAGGAAGTACAGTGCAAGAAGAATAAGATGTTTTTCTTTCCCCTCCAAATTATGAAAGGAGGAATGTGTGTGGTAGCTGTTGGTTTGCAAGACATAACAGGTAGCCTGTGCATTCCCTAAAGAGCATAGACTTCTCATCTGAACAATTTATCAATCTTGTGGTGTTTTCTGTATTTTTGAAGCAAAAGAAATGCCATTGTTTACACTGTGTACACTCTAGGCCAGGCCTTTGTAGCAAAATACTAAGCTGAGGGTATTTTATACTTTCAGTTTACATAAACAGCTTTGAGATTAAAGAAAAACAATTTTACACTGTGGTTATGCGTTTCAAGTTTCTTAAAGCTTTTTTAGACTTGTAACAGAGTCTTTAAATTTTAGTTGGGTTTTGTACATTATTTTGTATATTTTATTTAAAGTACTCTTAACTGATGTATCTGGGTTTAAAACGTCAGAAGCAATTAGATGTTACATTTAATACAGATGAACATTAGGTAGTATTAACTGTTAATTTTATTATAAAGGAAATGAAATGTCAAAGATATATTTTATCATTATGCTTCACAATCAGTGCTCTACATTACTTTATGCAAAGAAGAACTTTCCTAATGTTGATATCATATTTCCTAAAAGTTAACAGTTTTGTAAACTGAAGTTACAAGCATTCTGCACAACCATTTCATATGTAATTTTTTCATGCATACTTATGTATGCAGATAGGAAACTGAAGTAATTTTTAATCTACAATGAACCCCTATTATAGATGTATCCAAATCTAAATCTGGTTGGCTTCATAGCATCCCAAGTACATTAACTTGTGTTAGCAGGTGCACATTTTACCACTGGAATTAGAAACATTCTGCCAGTCTGTTCTGCATACCATTCTGAATCCACTTTTCTGTCTTAAAAGGATCATAAATTTCAATGTCCTTTATTTGACTCAGTGGGATATAGCTGTTGTAAGTAATAGGGCACAGATGTGCAGTAGTATCTTGTTTAATGGCATTTCACTGTTCATTCCCTTTGCCACCATTAAAAATTTTGCTTTATTGTAATTATCAGTGCAAAGTGTATTTACCATGGTAGAACTCCAGTGTTAGAATAGTTTTTTTCTTACAATATACTTTCTTTGGTTAGGTTTTGTGTATGTGTTGCCGATTACATTAGCAATTGGTGTTAAGTCATTATTTATCACATTCTTTCACGAGAGCAGTAATAAAAGTGTGTAATCTAGGAGAAAAAGTTAATTTGTCAAAGTTAAGTAAGCATGATGTTTAGGTCCTATTTTTCAATTTTATAACTGTTTTATTGCAACAATATTTGTATTTAAGTCTTCATTTTAATGCCTTGTGGTGTTTTTTTATGCATGTCACTGAATTGTCATCCCGCAAGAATTGATGTGCAGCATAGGGTATTAAATCTACATAATGATTTTGAAACAGAAAAATAGTTGATGGTAAAAATGTAAATGTTTTGCAAAAATTCCTTATAAAAAAAAAAAGTTTTGTAGTAATATTTCACTTGTAAATTTTTCTAAAAAAAAATGGAAAAGGAAAAAAATGAGAGTGATGTTTCCCCACATCTAGAATTTAGAAATTAATTCTGCCAGCAAAGCCTGTAAGGCATTAATCTGACACTTTTACAATGCTGATTTGTATAATTTTTTGGTGGGTTTGGAACTAAAATCATGTACAAGTTGTTGCCTGCAATAACGTTTTGCAAGTAACCTATTAAAATTCCCTTGAGTTTAAAAGGTTTCTTTATTTAATTGCTTACAATATAAAGCAGCAATAAATAATGTTTGTATGATAATCTGTTCGTCAAGAAGAACACTACAAAACAAATGCTTCTCAATGGGGAAAGGTTGGCAGCAGCTTTTGGATTTGTGTAATTAAGACCTGTACTTGCTGGTCAGCGTTTCCCAACTGGCAGACTCCCAGCTGGGAATTAAACCAGCAGATTCTAGCTCAGCTTGAAATCTGTGGGGTTTGTTCAGCTCTTGCAAATGGAAGCTGTGGTTGTTCCTGAACACACCAAAGGAATAACCAAAAGGAAAAATTTCCTAAGGTAAGGAATATGTACAGACACATACACACACACGATAAAATACAAATTTAGAAAACAGAAGATAATTCAGTTTGACAGAGATAAATAATAGAAGTGTCACTGTATTGCACACAGGAAATGAATATAACAAATAAATGGAAACCTGAAAGTATTGACTTCAACTCATAGAAAATATACTGGGCTTTTCTTAGTGAGAAAGGCAAGAAAGTCAACAGACTCCTGCATTGTGTTATATTAAAATAACTTTCATGGTATGCCAAATTGCCAGTGATAATGTTATACTAATTTTTTAAATGCTAAAAATGTTTACGGTAGACTTTACCATACTTTTGCCATGAATAAGCAATGCTGTTTCACAAAGAAATACATAGAGAATCACAGGATCATTTAGGTTGGAAAAGACCCTAACATCATTGAGCTCAACTGAAAAGCTAACACTGCAAATCCCACCCCTAAAACATGTCCCTAACCACTACATACACACATAAGAAGGCCACTTTCTTCCATTTTCCAAAATAAGATGAATTTATAATTTGGGACTTCTAGCCTTGTACTGCAAAACAGAATCATTTTTCCTACTGAGATATAAAGTACACTATCTTTATTATATGTTTGATTAAATACCTGTTAAAGTCTCAGTAACCTCTATTTGAATGTCAAACTTCTGAAGTTAATCTATGTCGTAATTGAAAGTAAATGGACATTTGGCGAACTAATATGTCTTTATTGACCAGTTTTTTAGTATTGTGGCACTGGTGTGTTTTGAAGCAAATTCTACATTACGGGTAAGAGATTAGTCCTCTGCATACACCATTTCAATTATACAGTATCAGAAAATAACAAATTTTTACATAAGGACACATGGGTGCGGGTTACATTTTACCCTTTCGATCCTTCAAATGTGATTTTTTTTACTCTGGGAAGCATGAACTTTGACACCAAATTGAGTATTTCTGTCTGCAGAAATTACTTAAATTCACTACCATCGCTAAAATTATCTAAAGTTACATTTTATATTCATTCCATTAGCTTTATTTGCTGTCCAGCTAGGTAGCAAATATCAGGATTAGATTAATTCATATTGAACTTTCAAATGCCTTCCATGCCTCTGCTTCCCAATCCTTTTCCTTTCCCCAAAGCTCCTTGCATCATTTCCTGATATCCTGAGATTTGTCAATGAAAGTGGAAGTGCTGCGGGGTCCTAGAGCTGGCATGTGCTATCTTTGCTTGCTAGAATACCTTCTGTGGAGAGAGGACAGCAAGATAGCTGTTCTAGAAGAGCCTCACTAAAAATGACCGGAGATTATCACACGTGGGTGGATTGGTGCTTTGCCCAACTACTGTGGATGTAGTGATGGGCATTTTTCTGTTCAGTTTATTATGATTTGTTAGATGGTTTTCATAGCAAGTACCAAAAATTGCCTACTACCAAATTGCCAGGTCAAGGAACATAGGCATTTCTCTGACTTACGTGAGCAGCAATGTAAGATTCATAATACACAAATTCAAAGCTCTATCTTTCCTTTCTACCTCCGTGTTTGGAAAATGCCTGGCCTTAAGCATTTAATAATTTCTTAAACAATATTTTAGCACAACCTTTTAAAAAATAAAAAAATGTCTCAACCTTTATAATTTGTGCAGAAAGGAGAAACTGTTCTTAACTGAAGTTTATTGGAGACCATAAATATTCAGAGATTTCTTTCCAGATGCACATTTTACATCATTTCTGAATTTTTCACTTTCTGTCTTGCATCTGTTCCCTCATGCATTTCTGCTGTATTCTAGCTTAGGTTGCCATTAAGACCTCTCTCATTGCATTTTCGAGTGCTATAGCTTTTTTATTCAAATTACATCCTGCTTCTTGCTAAACACATTGCAGAAACACATACATCAGACAAAAGAAGTACTTTCTCTCAAATATTTATATTGGAAAACTGCTTTGGAAAGTACTTCAGCTGAATGAGATCTCTGTTCCATCCACACATATGTGGAAGGTTAGTCCAAGCTAGATTTAAAATAAAAGTTCGCAGGGCAGGGAGTGTTTATCAAAAAATGTTTGTGCTGCTGATCTAGAATTCTGTTAAGTATTTATTTTTATGTTGGTTTTAGTTGAATGCATAGTTTTGTGTCACTTGTGTGTATTTTAAAGGAAAGTCTTGGACCAAATTCCAGGAAGAGCCCAGTCTCAAGGCTGGGTGACCTTTCGGCGTTGACACATTTGTCAGAGTTCTGAAAGATTTTTAAAACTACCAAAAGCAAGTAGCGAGCAAAGCAGTCTCTGCATAGACCAAGACACATTCAGATTTTTTTTAAAAAGTAAGAGAATTAATGAGGTATTGATTTACTTTCACAGCTCAATTTCCTAACTTTAACTGATGCTGATGGGTAATATGTGTCTCTGCTAATTGGGCATATACATCTTTCAGGACTTGAAGGTTCTTGAGTTTCTACATCAACAAGTATATAAAACAGTATCCTCTTGCTAACTCCTTTTTGTCAGTTCTACCTCAGTCTTGCAAATATAGATTCTCTCCTTACAGTTTTAAAAATCCAAGGGATTAATATGTAAAATTACACAGGTGAGTGGAAAAAAAAAGAAACAAGAAAGTGAAAGCCAAACCAAGTGAAGTAACTTTTTCCTGTTGCACATTTTACTTTTGTACTGTCATAATTTTTGCTTAGGCATGCCAGATTTTCACCATTTTATGTCAGTTCCTAACAGGAAACTTCCATAACTAGATGTGGAAGAAGAGTTAAAGAAGAAAAGGTAGCTAGAGCATAAACAGGATTCTGGTTGGTGTACCTTTTCCCCCTAAAGTCCTCAGTTTATATTGACAGTAGTCACTAAAGTTTACTGCTGCTCCTAAAGGGAAAAGAAGACAAGATAATTGAAGGAGGCAAGAAGTACCTGAGAGTGGGATGAGAAGGGTGATAAAATACTTAATTAGGGAAAGAAAGGGAAAAAAAAAAAGAGCACATTACAAAATAGGAAACTGAAGAACTAAAAGAAACCTGAATGGAGTCTAAAATGATACTACACAAACAGAAAAAGCAGTAATTACCATTAGTAGTTACCATGTTGAGCTAGAAGGAGGTGGAGAATATGTAGGATTTTCCCTTTGCAAATACCATTTTTTTTTAATCTTTTTGATTTGTGACACAACACTGGTCTTGCACGTGGTGCTGGCAGCTTCCTTCTGTCTTGAGCAGAAGTCACAGTACTCAGTAGATTTCACTATTGAAAGGTCTTTAAAAGTGGAAATCCTTTTTGGCATTTATTTTTCAAAACTGCCGGACTCGCAGATAGAGTAGAATACGGTTAAAAGTAGAGTCCCCTGGGAGCTGTGCATGGACATCGTAAATGTCAATCATTCTGGATGTTACCATCTGTTTACATTAAGAGAAGCAATCAATTTTTACAGATTGTCATAAACCAGAGATATTTTTCTACTTACACTGAAAAAAATCAATTTCCCTCAGCTTGTTTTTCTCTTCCTCTTTTATAGCAGCATGAAACTACACTGAAATAAAGTTGGTAGCCTTGATGGAATAAAAATACTCTGGTTTAAATGGTAAGAGCTTAAGACATGAAATAGTCATACATTTAAGCCCCTGCTCCTAAATATGAGCAGAACTGATTTCACTGGCATCCAACATCAATTTACTGAAAACACTCAAGTGGTGTAATTGTAGTAAATATGACTTTTGTGTTAAACACAATCCACACTTCTATATTGGCATCTCTAAGTTTCACTTTTGTTGAAATAAATGCCTGAAACTGGTTCTGAAACTAAGATTGAAACCTTTGGGTAGTCTTCTATTTTTACACTTCCAGCTTTCAAAAGTAGTTTGGCATTGAGGATCACCTAGAAGCTGCTATGATTGCTACTTATTATTGCTATTATCCAGTAATAATGAGTGATTGTACCCTTGTTCTTCCTTTCGTTGTGACTGTTCAATAGCCTCTATGTTCTGCTTGTTTTAGCACAGTAGTCTGTTACCACACAGTTAGAATAAAATTTCTCACTCTTTTGAGAACTCTAGTCTATATTACATTGCTATCTAATTAATAGGTGGTAGCTGTCTGATCACGTGGCAATATGCATATAAAGAGTAGAGAGCTAGAGAACAGTGGAGTATGTAACATGCCAATATGTAAAGAGTCATTACCTGAAAAAATTCTAAATCTAATCCTGTCTCTATTTGATCTCTTCCATTCTTTCAAGTTCTGCCTGTGCCCTGCAGGGGGAAAAAAAAAAAAAAAAAAAAAAAAAAAAAAAAAAAAAAGAAGCTGACTGAGACAAATATTTATTGCAACAAACCCCTACCAGTTGGACAGCAATGATACATGGAGGAAAATCAAAAGTGAAAGTTATTGTGGAAGATGATAACAGATTTCAATGTGTCACAGGTTCAGAAAAAGAATTTTGAGATTACCTTTTTGTCATATTGAAGAAATAAAATTACATGTACCACAATAATCTGTATTAATCCCTTCATTTGAATGACTTGACAGAATATACCATGTGATCCCTCAGTTGAACTATCTAAACAAAGCTTTCCACAAAAATTCTACAGGCAGTTTTTAATAAGGATCAGAAAATTACTTTTGGAAGGTGCCAACCTTTTTCATTTCAGAGAACAAAAGTGTCTATTATGCTATTTCCCTGAGATCTTGGAGATTAATATCTTTTTCACTTATATCTAGTCAACTGTCACCTTATATCCCTCAAAATGTATTATTATTATCTCAAATTACTGTTGAATTTGTCTGTTAACCATCTGTTAATTGGCCTTCTGACTGGCCAACTAAGTTTCAAATATCCACTCTATATATTGTGTTGAATATGTCTATTCATTGTGCTACAGCTGCAGTGGCTAACTAGAAAATTTGCATTGAAGCTTTTACCCATACTCTTGCTGAAATGCACTCCTAGAAGATTTTTCTGCTGAATAGTTGAGATAAGATTTAAAGAAACAGGTTATCAGAAAAGAATAAAGCAAATGAAGCTTAAGGACAAATTATGAGGACAGTCACTGAGGCTACAGAAATCAGGAAGATACTTTGGATCAACTTTTAGGATTTTTCATCCTTGTTTAATTATAGATCTTTTAAGTTTTCCTTAAAGCATGTAAAATTTGATTTTACCAAAGGAAATGGGGAAATTACTTGCCTTCAATAGATAGATAGATAGATGAAACTTTTTCATCAGTGCCCATTTAAGTTTGTAGACTCCTCTGGGTGTGACCCAAGAGGCAGGTTCATCTCTGGGGAAGCCTAGACAAAACCCTGCACTTCAAGACAGGTGTTTTCTCTGCCACTCTGTGATTCCAGAGAAGAGATGGAGTTCAAGCTCAGCTGTAAGGAGCTATTGCACGGATCAATGTCTCCAAAGAGCAAGAGAAGTCAAAAAAAAAAAAAAAAAATCACTTTCCTTGAGAAAGGTGGAAAGTGCTCTGAAAGTTGGTTACATGCTAAATGTTGACCAGGTGAGGCATGAAAAGCAAACGGATGGCACTGGTGAGAGAGCCAAGCTCCAAGCCCTAGCAACACCGCTGAATTCTGGCTGACCCCTGCAGAGGGGAAAGTAATCGCCTTCTCTTAGAATGTAAGAACAAAGGTGCTCATAGAAAAGAAACCAGGGGAAGAAATGTAATGTCTCCTGTGCTGCAGAATAAGGAGAGTGAAATTCATCAAGCAGCCCTACAGTTTTCTGCACAAAGAAACCAAGCCAGCTCCAAAGGTCTTTGGGGCAGCAGCCTGTCACAAGGCAGATCGCTGAGCATTGCCTCACTATTTGTGCTCAGCTCCTGGGAGAACTGTACACAGGGCTCTCTGCAGTCAGATGTACCAGTTTATAAGGTACCTTGGTAGTAGAACTCAGCTCATAGCTCCATCCTAGACGTTTTTTTGAAAACAACTCCATGATCACAGAGGTCTCCAGATGCCCATGCCGAGAGCAGGCGCATATTTTATAAGGGTGTTTTTGCATTAGTCACATGGCAGAAATCAGCTTTTTCTGGGATGAGTGGCTGTCTACAAAGATGCTCTACAGCTCAGCAGACCTCCTTGGGCTGGTAGAGACATGAGCAGCCTGTAAGTGCCAAACTGAAGAAACCTCAGAGAGAAGAAACCTGTCACACACCAAATTAAGCTGGCTTTCCTTGCAGCTGACGTAATGGGTGTTTTTCCTCAGACATCCTCAGATATTTGGCTTTCACTGGGTTGAAAACATGTATTATGAAAAGATCTGTGTTCTGTTTGTGCTTAACCAGATACAGTTAGGCAGCTTTAGCAGCTGTGAAGTTGGGAAGGCAAACACTAGTGACCTGTTCCTTTTTTTGCCTGCAAAAAGCAAGCCGAGGAGCTGTTTTAAATCCCGGTCGGAAATGTTTGTTGCAGTGAGCATTACTTCGAAAGCAGCTGTCCGTCTTCCCACTGCCGTGGAACAGGCGGCTGCTGCTCTCATAGACTGAAGTGTGACTAAGAGCTACCCCAATAAAACCCCTGCCGGCGCATTGCTTCCTCCCGAGCCCCTTGTCCTGGTGTCCCCGCAGCAGCGGGAGCGGGATCCGGCGGGACCTGTCCCAGCGGCTGTTCCGGAGCCCCGAGTGGGAGCCGGACATTTGTGGTCTGGTTTGTGTCTAACAACTCCCACCGGGCGCGCTGTCCGGGCATCCCCAGGGCGCGCTGGGGAGCCGGTACGGGCAAGCAGCAAACAGCTGATTTTGGGCACTTTCGTACACGTTTGCCGGAGAGACGCTGAGACGGGGGTTCGCATTTCACACGTTCCCGGCGGCGCGGGGGATGATGCCCCAGAAGTCGGGAATTCCCTCCAACCCCGCCGCGCCACCGGGCCCCCCGCCCCCGGCTCCACCGCCCGCCCCCGGGGCCGGCCGG
>WBMY01002455.1:222143-257728 GCA_013397315.1 Donacobius atricapilla | reverse complement strand
TTCCCTGCCGAGCCCCCTTTCCCTGCCGAGCGCCTTTTCCCCGCCAAGCCCCGTTTCCCTGCCGAGCCCACTTTCCCTGCCGAGCCCCCTTTCCCCGCCGAGCCCCGTTTCCCTGGCGCCGCGGTCCCGGGCAGCGCCTGCGGGTGCCTCCTGCCGGCCCGCGGGAGGCTTTTCGCCGGGAATTTCCGGGGGTGTTCTTTCCCCCTCTCCCGGGACGGGTAATGGGAAAATGCCGCGGGGGTTGTGTTCCTTATTTCCAGTTCGGAAGGGTTTGTTATTTTGAAAACCTGAAGAGCGATCAGCAGTCAAGTCAGTGAGAATGTCGTGTCTCGGTGGAATTTAGTGTCAGTCTGAAACAAAAAAAGAACTCAAAACAAACAAACAAAAAGGTGTTTGGTTGTTTTCGGAGGGAACAGGGGTTGGACAAAACCTCAAACTGATTCCACAGCCTTGGTTTGACCAGCACAGCAGGTTCAAAAATTAATTCTTCCTGCACCTTTTCTTTGCATCACCGTGAAGCTCCACTTGTATCTCTTATCCAGTAAGCTGGATGCATTTTAGTAGTTTAACTCTAGAAAGCAAGAGGTAGAAATACTGATACTTTACAGTGTCAATCTTCTTCCTGACCTCTCCTCCCTTGACTGTGTATGGTTTTGAAGATCTTCTGTGTCATTTACTTTGACATAGGTCATTGATTTCTCCACTGTACTGGCTTTTTGACATCTGTGTTGAGAACTAGTAATACAAGAACTGTGTAAAACTTGGTTCCAGTTAAAATGTTTGTAGCAAATGCATGTTTTCATGACTGTAGTGCCCAACAGGAAATCTGTGAACACTTCAGCTGTGCAAAGCACAGCTCCCCTTCCCCCTCCCATCCTTCTACCCATGGTGTCCTGATTATGCTGTGACAGGGATTCCTGCTCTTTCTTACCTCCAGTTGCTGACCTATGCCACCAGTAGGCTGACCTTCTCTGAGGGGATTATTCCTTTGCTGGGGAGCTGTCTCTGTCCCTCTTAAACCCTCTGCCCTAGAGCGTTCAGTGGGCTACAACCTCATTTTAGGAGTCACTTAATGCTGTATATGCTTGTGGGTGTGAAAGAATTAAGCAATTCCTTGTTGGTGTGGTCCCAGACAGCACTCAGTTTAGCCTGTACTCAGTAATGGCTGTTAACTCTTTCAGGTAGGCTAAAAGCATTTTGCTTCAATGAAAATTTTAGTTCCGTATTCTGGGCAAGCAGAGAAATTCACAGTAACTTGCAGAGCTGGCAAGCCATGAAATACAGAGCCCTGGCAAAGAAGATTCTGAAGAGTTAGTTTATTTTTGGACATGAAGACAAAAATTATGATGAAATTATGCTGTCAGAAATATTTTTCTACTTCCCACTAAATTAAGGAATCAAGTATATACAATTGAACAGAGTTAGGTCTGTGAGAGTCTTGTCTCATCTCCTAAATGCAACTTGCTGGTATCTGGAAGGAGGACCCTGATTCTGTATCTGTTACCTACCAATCGGGCTCTCTGGAAGATAAGAGTATATGGATTTTTGGCAAGCAGAGTTGACTAAATGCAATTATGTATATTAAAATATGGCACTGCTGAAAGGTTTTATGGCATAGCCAGGGATGATTTTCAAAAGATTATGTGTTTCATCATATTGCCAAGCTCAGAGGCTTGGAAAAGGTCAGTGAATATCCACAGGGAAGCTAGAAAAGCAAGCTGAGGAGGAAGAACAAGGAATATGTATGTGTGTGTAGTATAGGTATCCTGGAAAACATTTTTGGATTTGAAACTTGCCTATTTACATATTACGTTTTCTTCACTCTGTCTAAACAAAACATGCTGAGGTTCTGGCTTCTATTATGCATCTGTTGTTTGAGAGCTCTGATGGGCAGTGAAGCCCTCCTCGTCTTCTGTCTGTCTAAAGAGGAATGGGGCAGTGGTATTGTCAAACCAGTAACCCGCATCTCAGTTGATTCGGGTGCCACCTGAGGTGGTGCAGAAAGCTTTCTGTGCTATGGGGAACACTGCAGAGTGCCTTGGAATGGAGAGCAACAGAAAGGACCTTCAGTTTGGGGAGCTGGCTCAAACGCTACTCCAGCACACAGAGACTTTCAAAGAAGAGGTTTTCATATCTGAATACTTGTGATAAAGCAGGAAATAAAAGAAAATAAAAAGAGAATGATATTTTAACTGGCACCAGAGATAACTGATGCAAAATAGCTCTTATGAAAGTGCTTCTTTTAAAAAAAGTAGCTATCCCACTTCTAATATAATCATCAGAAGTGACTTGTTGCTGGAGGCTTAGTTCTGTGTAGCATGTCACCCTTTCTTTTTGTTGCTTTTTGTATAATGGATGTGACTGCTGTCATCTGAATTGTTTACTGCATGAAAGATATATTCTTCCTCATGCTTGAGTCTCCCGAGCCATCCCCAGTACAGTGCAAGGTGATGTACTTCTTGTCCAGGGTACGTCGCTGTGAAAGATGAGGCATGAGTCACTTCCCTTGTGGGCAGTGATGACTGACTGCCTCTCCTTCGGGAGCAACAACGTGGAGCTGTCACACCAGCAGCTGGGCACACAAGGAATCATCACCTCAAATCAGCTCTCTGATGACTACATGATGTAAAAGCAGTTTATTAAGTTGCAAGATTAAAAACTTTTACAGCTCTTAAAGGAGGAAAGCTCATAAGAAGGTAATAAGAGAAGGAATATTTAATTTTGCACAAGTCTTCCTAAAGTTATGCTGCTTCTGAAATGTAAATCTTGAGAGATTTGTGTACAAGATTTCACAATGTGTCACATAAGAGTTATTAGGATTAAACTATAAAAACAATTAGTTGAATAAGATTTTATTAAAGAAAAGCACCCTCTTTTAGTGTACATGTCATAAAGTTCTTTAGAAATCTCTTGCTTTATTAACAATATGTAGAAGACATTTAGAATTAGGAATAGGTACAAAATGTTCAGGGTATTTTTTGTGTTGTAAATGTTCTGGGACTAACATGAAGTATTTAGTTTTCAACTTTTCGACTGAGTCTATATGAACACTTTGAAGAAAAAGGAGAGAGAGTCTGCAAACCAGACATGATTCCTACCTTTGCAATTAAATTTCTTTTAAAATTACTTTGGGAACTCTGCCTTATAGCAACGGTGGATTTACACTTAGTACAAAGTGGCAACATCATGAATTGAAGGTTTTGTACTCTCCTTTCCAGCTCCCAAGTCTTGCCTTGGTCCTGATCTTGACTATTTGGGTCTCTTTTCCAAAATTTTGAGAAGGTTTGGCTCATCAAAGTAACATGTTTTTAAATGTAAATACTCCAGTTCTGTGGAAAATTTTCTGATGTACAGATGCAGGTCCAAATTTTGGCTGAAGGGAGAAGAATGTAGTGGTTCATGTCCATAGCTCAGACTTGGGGAAACCCAAATTTAAGACCAGGAAAGTCAAACAGGTTTCACAGAACAGTTTTTAGTTTTTACTCCTGCATTTTTATGGAAGAAAACGAAGTTTCAAAGGGGGAATAAACCTATTTATTCCCTCTTTGCCATCTATGCTGCAGTATTACAGATATTGTGTATAAATACCAATGGCAATGACAAGAAGATGAAAAGTATTCTTTTTGTCTGCTAGTACTTTGTTAGCAGCGTTCAGACTTCAGGCTGGTCATTATCTTTTCAGTTTGATCTTGAGAAGCAGTGGTTATGAATAGGGGCAGGGATAGAACCACAACTCCCCCGCTGAGACGGAAATCTCTTCCCAATTGAAGCCCATGACAAAACTCCTGTCAACATCAAAGCAGAAAGATTTCAAGCACAGCAACCTGAATGCATCTGAAATCCATCGTTGGGCAGCTTGGAAAGGTCAAGGTTTTTTTCAAAGATTAGTAGGGAAAAGAAAAAGACTGAGAGCAAATCATGACTAGCATAAAGAGAAGAGGAAGTTGACAACTAAGTTCACAGTTCATTGCTAAATCTGTGTTTATTAAGGAAGCTAATTTTTGTGAAAACTGATACAGGCATTCAGCTGGTTTAGGTGTTTCTGCTTCAAATGCGAATGGGATTGTTTTTTTCCTTGGTTTGATGTTAGGAAAGCAAATACATAAGATTTGGTTGTCACAAGTGGTATCTGTAGCACTATTGTGGCTGTTAACTTAACTAGCATATTCTGCAAAGAGAAGATAGAATTTCCCAGATTACCTGCTAAAGTTTGTATCTTATGTATCTCGTAACTGTCAATTTCCATTTGTCTGTGTTATTAAAAAAAAAAAAAAGCCAAAACAACAAAAGATTTGTCATCACAAAGTGTTTAAAAATTTATTTTAAAACATTTTAAAAACTTTTGCAAAATGTTTACTGAAAGAGAAATAAGAGGTTTTGACTTGACTTTACTGCTCTCGCAGTGTATACAGAAGGAGTTTAATTTATAACTTTGGTATTTAAATCTAGTAGTGGCATCCAAAAACATGGCTTTAGTGTTCAAAACCAGAAAAATAACACCCCCCCCCCATGACATTTTTGCTCCTTTTTTCCACACTGAAGCAAATCCAAACCCTATCAGATTTATGAAGTCCATGAAGTGTAAGAACTTTATTGTGTTAAGGAAGCATAAATTACTTCATGAAGCCACAAATGAACTCGTTAAATTAATGTCTGCCTTATGAGTCTCTAGGGAGCAGACAAGCAGTGTAAGGCATGCCCTCCTCGTGGATGAGATGGGAACTGACCAGCGTGACAGATGTCAGGAGGCTTTTAGGAGGGGAGGATGGGCTGCTGGGAGAGCAGGCTCCTGCTGCCCTGGAGCAGCTGGTGGTGCTCAGGGGCAGGCTAGGATGGAGTCTGAGCTTCAAGGTGCTGGAGAAACTGTTTGTCTATCAGGCCCTAATAAATTAGATTCTGTGAGAAAGATGATGGTTAAAACAGATAAATAGAAGTGCTGTGGTTTTCCTCCTGGTTTCTCCAGCTTTTTTTTTTTTTTCTCCACTTGCTTACCTGCTTCTTTGCAATTTTTACTCATGTGTATGCTGAAGTTGCTCTTGTGCTGTTCTTGTCTTCACTGTGAAAACAAGCTAAACTGCAGCCTGAGTTTGTACTTATTTATGCAAAAAGCAGACTTGCATCGTTATTTTCCTTATTGCTTCCTTTTGTGTTATTTTTCAGTTTCTTGTTTGTAAGTCACTGGCACAGAAAGGAATCAGTGGGACACATTATGGATATAGCAGCACATCTTAAGCTGCACAGGGCCCTAATACTGAGTTCATAGCAAGGGTTCACCTCCCTGAATTCTATAGCTCAAAAGTTATTTGTCAATTTTGTTGTTTGGCACTGAAAGATGTTCTAAATTTTTTTTGGTAGAATTAGTGTATTTAAAACTGTAATAGTTTTGTCATATTGAAATATGAATTTTCAGGAATTTGTATTTTGGGTTTATTAATTTCAAAGGTAAGACTTAAGCAGTCTGTGGAGTCAATCAGAATTTGGAATCAGTTGAAGCTATCCTTCCAGGATACAAAAGAGGGTTATTCTCTTGAATTACCTTTTAAATGTGTTTTCAATAGATTGCACTCCTCTATTGCCTTGAGCATTTAATGTGAACTAAACTCATATCGTAAAAGGTATCTTCTTGTTTTTGATGAGACTAACACTAATATCAAAGGATGGCATCAAAAAGGAATGTCACTAATTATTCAGGTGTGTCTCTCTTACCTGTAGAGACAGCAACAATATGAGCTGCGTTCCAGAGACCTCACAGCTTTAGCAAACCTGAGTCTTGATTTCAGTTTGGACTGACTGTGTACTGAAATAGCTGATAATCAGTTGTTGGATAAATGAAGATTTATAATCCTGTCAGTAACAGTTGATCTGAAGGCTCTGGCCAGCGTCAGCTCCTTGCTCTGTGACATGGCAGTGAAGCAGGTGTGCGAGGCAGAATAGTGTAAGTACTAAAAACTCAGCTAAAACTGAGGCAGAACTGATGATTTGGCTTAAGTGAGAGGAAAAAAAATAGAGTGTGGAACAGAATGTAAGCTTTAATGCTCCATAAATATTTTATTAAAATGTTTTGCTGTGTATTATTCATTTCTCTTTTTGTAAACACTGGCAAAGTGTAATAAAATATATTAAATAAGGTCTACTTAATATTTTATGTTTACATTAACTCTCATGTTTATTCAAAAAAAAATTACCATGTAACATTAGGAAATTGAATAGTAAAATGCAGATTTTTCACTTCTGGAATAACTGCAAGGAACCACTTAAAGGATCTGTGGCCAATAATTTTTGAGAGGGTGTTTGGGCATGGTTTTGATTAATAAATACAGCTGAAATGTGATCTGTGTCTTTGTAAACAGTCTTTTAGCTCTGTGTTCTGGATTTTTTCTTTTTCTATATCTTATTCTAGTCAGAACTAAATTTGAAGTTTCACTGTTGTTCATTCTCAAAGTACAAATAGAAGTGGAGGGTGGAGAGCTCTGTACTATCATGAGGTAGTATTTACTTTGAAATTCAGGGGCTGTTTTTGTATTTTGCAAACAGGATTCTAATTCCAGGATGCTGCTACACGCGGCTGAATCAATGGTGGTCACAGCAGATTCATGACACTGTGAGTAGGGATTCTACTGTTCTTCTTCTGCATGGTCTTCATACGGGCCTCCAAACTGATCTGAACCTCTGGGAAGCAAGAAGAGACAACATTTTATTTAAAAATAAACAAATAAGAGATTTCAGATATTATTGCAAACATCAAGGAGAACTTCCTTTTGGATTGCCTGTCTCTATGTCCTTTGAATAACGAGGTACCAAAATGACTTTATGTTTTTTGTTTTTGCATATAGTGGTTTCCCAAAGTAATCAGGGTTTGCATAAATTACAAAAGAAAAACTGAGTTAAACATAAGAGGAAGTTGAAGTTAATGTTAAGGGGTTAAATAGCTGTAAGGGATTCTGTTGTTCTTCATCATTTCTGAATTTCTTCCCATGACATTTCTCACACTCTGGAGAAAATGAGTTTGACACATATTCAGGAAATTATTGCCAAATTCGGCCACGAATCAGACAGTATTGATTAATGATAAAATCATAGCTTGTTACAAGCAAAATAGCTCTTTCTAACTGAAAAATATAGGCAAGGTTACTTACTTGCCAAATACAAAATCTTGTTGGGAGCTGTTTAATCCTCTTCCTTTTCCATGCTTGTTGTTCACAGTGTTATGATGCCAGGTGAATGAGAATTGTGAAGAATCCAGTTCATTCCCCGCTTTTTGACCTTTCCAAGGATTTCAGCCAGCATGTGTCAGTCTTTATTTGCTAGTAGGCTTGGGACATATTTATTCATTAATTCTCTGAGTGTACTTGTAAGTTCTATATTTTTGACAGGCAACCATGATCTTCAACTGTTTTCTTTCGCTTTTGTAAAATTATAGCTTCGATGCTGTCTGTATAAAAAAAAAAAAAAATTGTTAAGATCTTAAAAGCCAAAGAAAGCAGCTGTTATCCTGCTTTTCAGGACGTTTTCAAGGAAGTAGAAGACGGTAAGTATAGAGTGAGCAAGATGTACACTTTGTGTTTGTGTGCAAGTGTAACAAAGTAATCCATAATTTGTCTTAACATGAAGGTGTAAATCATGGTGCTAGGTTATGTAAGACATGCAGGAGCTTTTTGTGTGTTGAGATGGCTCATTGTTTGTTTGTTTGTTTTAAAATTTATGTGGATACTTTTCCTGTCATAAAAATAGGTGAGAGAGATAGAAGTAACAAAATCAATTAGTATCTGCACATTTTTCACCATTCTTTTTGATAGTTTAGATGCAGTAAATCTGTAGATAGATAAATTCTACTGCTAAAAACATGAAGGCAGTTAGCAATAAAGGAATAATTAGCTAATATAATGCTTTGTATATAAAATGAAAATGTAATGAAATATAATGAAATATAATGAAATACCAGCTTCTTCTATAATGTTATTCAGTTTAGGAGACACTAGTTCTGCAAAAAGCTTACACTTACAAATATTTTTGTACCTATTTTACTCCTGGTTAAAGATCACTGATAAAGGCTTGTAATAGAACCTGAAATAGTCACATATTTACTTTTTTTTTTTTTTAATGCCAGTGTTAAATTTTTGGGTTGTTGATGGAGGTTATAATTTTATATTAGTGAATTGAAATATAGTGGAACAGTTTTCGTGTTGATGTGCAACTAGAAAAAAAGGACTGAAACTTCCATATTTCATCAGGTGTCTTTTATTAGCCAACAGTCTACAGTGACAGAATGCAAAAATTTCAGGTCTCTTCTAAAGTTCTGAAGCCAGAGATATGTGGAACACCTACCAGATGATGGAAAGAAAGCATTGCTCACCAGGACCTTGCCACCTGTACTGGTTGGCATTGCTCTACATCTCTCATTTTAATAAATTAAAAGCCTAAAAGAGTAGGCTTATGTTTAGCAGAGATCAAAACAAACTGCTTGTGCGAGTCTGAATTTTTCCCAGGTCCTTCTATGCTAGCAGAAGCCCAGAGCAGGTGTGTCATGCCTTCTGCTGAAGGGCAAAACAGCAGAAACTTCTACAGTCTGTGACAAAAAGTTGTCAGTTTGTTAAACTTCCGACTTGAAGAAAATGTGCACTCCTTTTGCTCTTCGATGAAAAAGCCCAAGCCATCAAATATAACACCAGAGTTTGGAACACGGCTCTTTTTCAGAATGTCAGGATGCACTTGGTGCCAGATTGGTTAGGAGTATTAACTGATGCATAATTAGACCTCTGGTGACCAGACCTGGCCTGTCCAACATACTCCCTGTTTAAAATGGCTGCAGACTTCAGGTTAATTTTCCTTTTATTCAAGGTAGAAATTTCACATTTCAGTGACCTAGGCATCTGCGGTGGTCCCTGCTTCTCCTTGGTCTGGTTGGCATCATAGAGAGGAACTACAGACACTCTGGAAAGGTGTTGAGCAGCCTTGGCTACCAGGAGTGGAATGGAAACCATCATAGCCACTTGATGAGCCTTTGTGCAATTTCATGAGCAATCTTTAGCTGTAACATGCCACTAAAACCTTCATGTCTTTCTGTTTTAAGTAAATAATTACCTTGCATTCCTCACTGAGTCTTGGTTGCCTTAAGCTGAAGTTCTTTTTCCCTTTTATATTTTTACAGCACTTGTAAAAGCCTAAGGTATTGATCTATATCTGATACCACTGGAAAAAATACATTCAGCTCTTTCGGAAGATGAAATTCCCAAAGATCTTTCATTTAATCCAACCATTATTTTACACCACCTGCCTGATACGGAGCTGCTCTGGGTTCTACAGCACACCTGCGAGAGGCGTTGTCACAACCTACTTATTGATCAGGCAGCTTCAAGTAAAGGTTGTGAACCACCTAAGTACCTAATAAATAAATGCTACTTGATACACAGGACACTATTAAAAAGGACATTGATTTAATCTGTCCTTTAGCTGCCTAATAAACACCAAAATTACATTACAGATACTTTCAATCGGTTTTAGATTATTAAATTTGAAGGTGAGATGAATAAATAGTTGTCAGATAGTCATCAGCCATAAAGGTACTGTGTACTTAAAGAACAAAATATGCTTCTTTTCTAGTGAAACAAATTCTCTAGAAGCCATATAACCTTTTCAGGATGGGCTGCTGCTCCTTACTCTCCTTTGTTGGTATAAGTTTGCTGCCTTTCTTCTTATCACACTTCTTAGTAGGTGTTTCTGTTTGTGAATTTCAAAATGCTGGTAAGACCTGCACAAGACAAGAAAATATGGGCTTTACAAACTGGCTGTGAATGACCTGCCTTGAGGCATTTTTTACGGTCAATAAGCTTTCCCCATGCTTCCACCGAAAACAAGTGTACTGCTGGGAGCATGAGCACTTTTAAATGTTGGCAAGCAAAGACATTCTGTAGGGTTTGCTGTTCTGGAGCATTTTGTTGGTCAGGAAGTAGGAGAATTATACATTACATATGCCTGTGTGCTAGGTTTGATTCTGGGCTTGGAGAAGCCCTCTTCTGCAAGTTTACTGTATGATAAAATCCAAGAGGACTCATGTTACCATTTCTGTATTTGTTGGCGCAATGTATGCTACAGGAGAGTTAGTACCCAAAAGCTATGGCAATGTTATGTCAAACAGGTGAATAAATTTCCAATGTCATTTTACTGAGAGGAAGAAACTATCTTTACTGTGTTATTTTCTGAATTTTCACTGTTTAGAAGATGATATGTAAGAGTCAGTTGAGTCAGTTTGCACCTCAAAAATGAGCATTACATTATGAGATAATTATAAAACTAGAATCATTAGAGATAAAAATTTTAAAATGTAATATGTGTTGCGGTTTCTGTTTACATATAAATTGAAAAGTAACTGTATGACTAATTTCATGACTACATTTTGAAAAGTAACTTTTAATTTTTTTTTCTGTGGTTCATTTATTTCCATTCTAGTCTAGATTGTATTTTTCACCAAAAATCTTTTCAAAGAAGAAACTGAAGATGCATTGGAGCATCTGAAAACAGCTAAAACTACCTTGAAAAGCTTTAAGGATTTATTCTTTAATCACAGAAACATGTTGGAGAGTTACTTTTCCTATGCCAACGAATTTAAACCATGGGATTTCACATCTGAGATGTTGTCTTCCAGATTTGATATGTTCCCTAAAAGTTCACTGAAGATTGAGGTATTACTTACTATCTATGCTGTTGGAGAAATACACTATCTGAGAAATATGGGCTATTCTCAGTCATGCAGACAGCAAGGCTCTGGTTTCTAAGATTCAGAACACAAAATCACAGTCCATAGAAGAGAGTTAAGCGTGTTGAACAGGATGAGAATGTCACATGCTGTGCAAGGAGAAGACTAGTAATAGCATTATGAGAAATTGCAAAGCTGATTCCAAAATTCACCCCTTCTTAGGATTTTGGAAGTTGCTTTAGTGAAGTGCTGATCTCCACACGCAGCCCATGGCTGGAACTTTCTCCTAAGCATGGCACCCGCCTCTAAGAACTAAGGACTCGTCTATTTAAAACTATAAAAAATGTAGTGTTTTAGGCTAGTCCTTGGATGAGACAGAACACCTTTCCTCTCCCTTTTTAAATTTTCTGCCTTTAAGCAAGAGAAAATGAAAAATCTGAGGTCAGGAAAGAAGTATTTGTCTAATATTGTGGTTAGTCAGCTGTGTAGGATAGGAGCAGCCATGGCTTTTTGTTCCTGCTCCTGGGGACTTTTTATTGTTCTTTACTGAAAGTGGAAGCAGTTGTAGTAGGAGTCAGGATTGGCAGCTGATTACAATAACAGAATCATAGAATAGTTAGAGTTTGAAGGGAACTTTGAAGGTCGCCTAGTCCAATTCCCCTGTGATAAGCAGGGGCGTCTTCAGCTAGATCAGGTTGCTCAGAGCCCCATGCAACCTGGCCTTGAGCTTATCCAGGGATGGGGCATCCCCAACTTTTTTGGGCAATCTGTTCCAGTGTCTCACCACCCTCATACAAAAAAAACCCCTTCTTCCTAATACTCAGTCTAAATCTACCCTCTTTTAGTGTAAAACTACTCTCTAGTCCTATACCAACAAGCCCTGCTAAAAAGTTTGTCCCTATCTTTCTTGTGAGTCCCCATTAAGAACTGAAAGGCTGTGATAAGGTGTTCTCAGAGCCTTCTCTTCTCCAGACGGAACAATCCCAATTCTCACAACCTCTTGTCAAAGGAGAGGTCCTCCATCCCTCTAAGCATCTCTGTGGCCTTCCTCTGGACCCATGCCCTTCCAGGAAATCCCTTTTAGGATCTGAGCTGGAAAATTATGTACTTTAGCTCTGCAATTATTGAGTCAGTGTGCTGCTCCATCCCACCCCTTAAAATACCGTCCGAGAGTAAGAATTCCAATCTTACAGTGGCTGACACTGCCCACCAGCACAATCTGTGAAAGGGATTTGGGGGTGAATGTGTTGGATCTTGGCTGTCTGTCATCAGAAAGACAGGCTGAGGTGCTTTTTGGGGTGGGGAGCTGTAGATGCTTGGGAAGAGCATCCTGTGCCAGCAGTTTTACAAACGTGGCAGTTTGTGCCCATCAGAGATGCCGTGCACCACCACTGCACGTGGAGGAACTCTTGCTGGCAGTCTTGGTTCTTCATAATCAGGTGGGGCCACAGAGAGCTCTGCCTTGTGCCAGGGGTGAGGGAAGTCTGTAGATGACAATGGTAAGATGAAAGATCTGCAGTGACCAGGGGTCTGCTTGGGGAATCATGACTGGTTTGCTCCTAGGGAGAATAGCTGTTGCTCATTTCTAAACATACAAGGGAAAAGTTATTTTCATCCCTTTGGGGCATAAAACAATTACTTCATTCGAGTGAAATCAGAGACCACAAAAATTAATTTGGCACATGTTACAAAAGAGGTTAAAATGTGTTCAATTTTGTTCCTCTGGGAAAGATTAAAATTTAATTTTCATAGCAACATTTTCGTTGTTGTAATAAATCATGTGTTTATACATGAAAGTATGTGTTTAGGAGTGCTTGCTCTTTTTCATCTAGGTCTTTTTTAACTCAGTCTGCTGAAATTGAAATGGAGTTAAATGTGTTTGCTCTATGGGACAATTCATTTCCACATGTTTTAATCCTGGAAGTGAATCAAGCAGGATGAAACCATGCTGGAAATATCTGTTGTTCCTCCACCTTTTCTTTCATAGTAATTATTTAAGATAGCATAGACTTAACTGCTCATTCTGCCAAACCAGAAGGGAAAAGGTCAAATGGCAAAAATCATCTCAAACAGAGGTTACTGGCTTTTTGGTAGAGACTAATTAATTTTTATTACTTTGATTGAGGAAATTTCCATTATCATTTTGCAATTTCAAGAGTTGAAAAAACAAGGTTTTGGTGGATGCAAGGAACATAGCTAAAGTGAGCAGAATGACTGCATAGTTTCGGTAAAGCTCTTCAGAAAGAGAATATGCAATCCTTTAGATTACAGTAATATGTTAACATTGAGCCCTGTACACAGGGTATTATTATTTCTTTGATTACTCAAAAGTATCTGTAAACTTGAAGGCTGTGTCGCTGGGAATTTTATAGTGCTCAATTGAACTGGATAAGAAATAGTCTTCCAACACAGCTGAGAGCAGTGTCTACTATTTGTTATTTAAAACAGAAATTAATTTTCTTAAGAATAGATTTCTGGATGCATTTTCCTGATCAGGTGAATTATTTAGAAGTGTCACATGTGGAGACACACTCAGATGGCTTTCACCAAAGATTGTTAGCGGATAAACTAAATTTAAATGAATAAAATAAATTTTGATAAAGTGAAACAAATTACCCCAGCAATATTGCCCAATTTTTTTTTAAAAGTATAAGGGGTAATTTTTAGCATATAATATACAGAAATGTCAGTTCTGTGAATTCTTTATCGTAAGCATTAGGATGCAATTTACAGGCAGTTCTGATGCAGATACAAAATCAGTTGATTCTACTCAAAAGATGGAGAATGTTTTTAAAATGTTGGTTTATAGAAGTGTCTTGCAATAAAAGCTAAAGTAATTCCTAACACTGTGCTCACCAGCAATCATGGTATGTCTTTATGATAAAACAGAATATTTATTACTGTACTTTTTTAGGCACTTTTTTCTGTAATTTTCAAAATGTTGGTGTTAATTCATTGCTATAAATATCTATGAACTTGGAAAATTAGGCTTTTTGGAAAGTTTTCACCCCCTTCTAACATAAATTCAAATAAAGAGGTACTCTATCGTATTACATAGTTGGCTTTGCTGCCTGCTGGCTAGAGCACTTAGCTAGCAGGAGGGCAGCCAAATTCTGTCTCTTCTCCTTCATTTTTACCCTGCAGATTTGTGAAGCAGGGTAATATTGGTGAAATTCCACTTGACGTGAGAGGGCTGGTGAAGCCCAGGTGCATCCAGCTCCAGGTGCAGATGTAATGGCTGCCCTGGGATGACTCTCTTCTTCACTATCCTGATCCAGAAAGAGATTCTCCTAGCTGTGTCCCTGCCATTCCCCTGTGCTCCTGGCACCTGTGTACCCACAAAACTGCTGGGTTTGCCCACATGCAGACCATTAGAAGGTGGGCTATAAGCTTTGCTGGTCTCCGGGAGCTTGGATCAGCTGTATGGCAATTTTGGCATTGTGCTAAGGAGAGAGATTGCTGCATACGTGAGGAAGGATTTTTTTTTTTTTTTTTAGGTATTATTTAAACAGTCAAATTTCTGGAAACGGACACAAATACTAAAGTTGTTAAAATAATAAATAGATAAAAATTGATAAAATAAATATTACTGATACTTATAAGAAAATTATTAGCAGAATATAGATATTTACTGTTCCATTAGATGGGGTAGGAAGTATATTCTCTGTCTGCATACACTGATTTTTCTTGCAACTATTTATCCTAATCTAAGTTATAAAAAACCCGGAGGAATGGTTATAAACCAGATCTAAACTAAATGAATGGCAGATGCTTAGTTCATGCAGAAGCCTTGCAAAGTTGTTAATGTCTTTGGACTAAAATCCTGGTACTTCAAATCCATGGCAAAGCTTTCCATGTCTCAGGGTCAGGACTCACTCTACTGTACTTCTGAGTTTCATTGCTTCTGATAAAATCCCTTAGAATTCACAGTAAATTCCTGCTGATCCCTGCACAAAGCTGCCTCAGAAAGGAGAAATGAATGGGAGCAGTGACCTACAGCTGCCTTTTTTCTTCCTTCTGAAGCACCAGGAAACTCTGAATCAGCCTTGTCTGTGGGAGATGTGGATTCAAGATGCCCCATCTGAAGTCTGTGTTTAGTTTTCCTGGTCTTGCCTTTACCTCTGAAGGGTTCCCTGCATACTCAGTATATAAACATAAATTTGGTGACATACTTGAATAGCAGTTTAAAGCTGCTAGGTAGAGTACGGCAATTATCACATTTGGTCAGATGTAGACTGTAAGAGGGTTTGAATTGATCCATTTTTGAGGTGATGAGTGCTTCCTTAGTGACTTGACTGACTCAGGACAAAAACAGCCTTTCTAGCACAGTTCTGAATGAGCATTCTGCATTGTAAACTTGCTGACTTTCCAGTTTAAAGCACAGTCAATAGTATTAGTTTTCAAGTTTGAGCCATTCTTCCTCATGCGTGCAATCTTAGTGTTGACAGCAGAAGTACAGGTGAAATATCAAGCACCAATTACTGCACTGCTTTTACTGTCACCACTAAAATATTTATTTTCCAGGTTCTTCAGAAACTATTTGCCTTTGGGTTTTACAATTCTAATCAGGAGCTTTATCAAACAATAGCTGTCATCTTACAGCTAATTTATTTGTCAGAAGCTTCAAAGTTCATACTGTTAAGTGCATGATGTATGAATAGTGTCCACATATTTCCAGGAACAAGCCTTACATGCTTCTTGATAGGCAGGAATGTGTTTGGTTAAAATGTGAATGGAATTGCCTGAAAACCAGAACAGAGCAATGATCTGGTTTGTGGTGTGACGGGGGTGGGGGGGACGTGTCTGATCCCAAAGAGGATCAAAGGATGCTTAGCTTTCAGGGTGCTGATGTGGGCTTCTCAGATTTACTGTTTTAAATCAGTTCTTGATAAGTTAAATATATAGATTCTTAAAAGTGAATATATTCTATTTTAGTCACAGAACTATATCTAAATTCCTTTATTTGTCTTGGAGAAGTGCAGTAGTTCATCCTGTCATGGGTTTTGTGTATATATGAGTGGGCTTGTACTGTGTATTTACAAAAACCTCAAACAAACAAAATCCATGTTAGTTGAGGGATGGAGGGAGTTAGAAAGGAAGAAGATACTTAAATAAACAGGTTATTTTGATATGCCTATTCAAAAATGCTGGTTTTTATTTAAATGTCCACCTTGGCTACTGATACTTCTATTTGTTTATTTATTTTTCAAGTGGTTTGCAACAGAAAAGAGATACAGACAAGTTGCAAAAATTCTCAGAGATGATTAATGTTTAATATATTTAGCAAAGTAACAAAATGTAGCTTTACATGTACATGTTGCTGTTTGTGTTGCTAATGGAAAAAAGCAGAAGGTGCTTGAGCCCTCCCTTTAAAGCCAAGATGAGCTTGCATTAATACGCACTTCTATTTTCTGCTCTGTTATTTTTCCAAAAGTCTTCATCTGTGAACATGGTTAATTACCTTGAGTATTAATAGAGTACATCTGTGCTGTAGAAAATGACTGTTGTTCTGTTGCCTGATACATGTGGTAGCCGTGGATTAAGACAGCCTAATTAAATGTAACAATGATTCAGAGTCAAAAGATATTGTTTACTTAGTGAGTTGACTTCAAGTATTTGAGTAGCTGAAGCCTGATGTGCATAATAACGTTCTTAATGATAATACATAGGCATAATTTGGCCTTATATAGAAGATCTATATAACAGGCGGGGTAACAGGATGAAACAGTATAAAAGTAAGGGGCAATTCCTCTTACTATGCTTCCTAAACAGAGGTGTCATTAGTACACACATATATTGATTTTGCAGCGGTACACTTGCATTATATCTTAAACTGTTATTTAAAATCAATCTGTATTTCTAAGCAAATGCTTCATTTCCTAGCTCAGTTTCTGTTAAAAAACCCCCTCCAAACAACTATCACTGTTAATAGTATCGATCGTTGTTTGTTGGTTAAAAGAGAACTGAAAAATCTCAGAAGTGTGTTCAGTGACAGAGGTGAGCTATGTGTTTAGCACTACCATATGCCATCCAACAGATTTTTCTGCCATTGGATAAACGTGCATTTTATACTCTTTTCTCTCTCTCTCTCTCTTTTTTTTTTTTTTTTTAACATTGCAAGAGTTTGAAGATGATTATACTGATTTTAAAGCCAAAACATTGGATCTTGACAGAGGTGTTGCCTCAGTTTTGTGTAGAATTTCATGACTGTTCTAGTTTAGAATCTGTGTTCAAAACCAGTACTCATATACATGAAAGTGTTTATTTATTATTAGGAAGATAGTTTTGTGCGTTGCTTAGATTACAGCTTTAGTTAAGCTATTTGTGAATTGAATGCCTTGAAATACTGACATGTATTGCAGCTGGGAATCCAACTGTGTTTTATGATCCTGTTCTTGCTTTAGTGATGTTCTGACTGCAGGTTCCTTCCAGAAGTTAACCCATCGCTAAAGCCAGATCTAAAATGCAGTTCAAGGAAACAGGGAGATTTTCAGCTCAGTAACTTACTGTATTTTGCATTTGTCCGCATGAGGCACAGAGAATCCATGGAAGGCAGGTGTGTCTAGGCTCTCCATCCAGTGTAGCACATAGTTAACCTGGATTGTTGGAACACGTTTCTGCTGGAGCATGTATTATTTAAGAATAATGAATAATAAAAATTTAAGATAGGAAAGAACTGATTAGAAACAGTTCTTCAAAATATGATTTAGGAGTTGTCATGTGTCATACACAAGTAAGTGAAGTCGTGTTATTAAGAAAGACATAAGTATGTAAATGTTCAAATGAGTGGTTGTCCTGAAAGGCACAAGGATGTGAAATCTCACATTTCTATCAGCCTTGATGAAGCCTCTAGTTGAAGTATTGTGCTCAGGCATTACACTTCAGGAAAAAGGATCTGTTGATAGCCATTGAGGCTGACAAAGAGAGAGAACAGGCATAAATCTTCAAATACAATAAAGATTTCTGCATACAAAAAGGAAATAGTCTATTATCTACACCCAGAACATACTGAACTTAATTTGAAGTGTATAAGGTTCAAGTGTGATGACTGAGAAAATCACTTTATGCCAAGCATAATGAATTGCTAGAACAGATTGCTAGAGGAGGTGACAGGCTCTCTGTTACTGAAAAATCTTCCAGGGAGAGCTAGAAAAACTTAGTTTTCAAATGGCATAGGTATAGCAAACCTCTTCTTGGAGCAGGAACATGGACTAATTAGTCTTGAAGTCGCTTTCAGATGTACATTTCTATGACATATTACACTCAAACTGTGGCAAATCAGTTTTGGGTATAAGGCACTATAAAGGAAATTTAGCTAGTAATTTTGAATAAATGAATTTTCCTTAGGTTAACACTTTTGTCATTGTTAGCAATTATGAGTGTCTTGTATTTAATTTTTACCCTGTTTCTTTCTAAACTTGTTTTCTCACTGATTTCAGATAATACATACATTACTACAACTACTCTTTCAAAAGGCAGATAACTTGTCTTAACTTTACACATATCAATGAGAATGGAAAGCAACTTAAAGAAATCACTTCTGCTTGCCACTTGTTTGGTAAGCTTTTATAGGAGTAGGCACTTTTTTTTTTCCTCTAGTAAACATTAGCTTACAAATAAGACTTGGAATTTTTATGGGACTCAGAAGGAAGAGGCTAGTGACTTATAAGAGAGAATATTACTGAGGAAAAACTAAGGGAGAAAACAAACAAGTTAGAAAAGTACAAGAGATGGACTCAATCCTTATGTGTCCCTTCACACAATATCACAGAATATTGTGTGCTTGAAAAAGTATCAAGAGTGCAGGCTATACATCTAGGTCTGGAAAGCCTAGTTACTTACTTTTTAGGATCTGAGCTAATCTGTCATTCGTCAGCATTCTAGAATTTATCTGTTGGGGACAATTTAAGAGCATATTTAGGAATATGTGGTTTGTTGGTAAGCATATGACATATACCAACAGTACAGCTTGGTACGGTGCCAATCTCTGTACTTCAGAAATGTTTTGGATGAGATTTCATGTTGAGAGTATTACAGAAAGAGAACTCTACTGCTTTCTCTGCTGTTTGGGTTTTTTCTCTTTTTATTTTCATTTCAGGCTTTCAAAGCATTCAACCATCTTGGAAGCTTTCTAAAAAAACAACCCTGTCTGTGGAGATAATTACCCCAAATTGCAATATTTCATTGCAATTGTTTAGTGAAGAACTAGATAACTGCAAATGAACATGAGGAACACATTAAAAAGTTATTGAACAATGCAAAAATAAAAGTGAATTTTCCTGCTGGTTCATAATACCTTAATTTATATTCTAATAAGTGGGGGGCTGAGGAGGAGGTTATAATTAAATCATTAACAAAAATATGCTGGTTACTTTGTGAAAGCTTAAATGTTCTAAAGAACTGAAGGAACAAGTACAGATATTTTGTTCCTACTTTTCATAGGAGTCCATGAAGAGTTTTATTGTTCTATGGGGACAAGGCCTTTAAAGAAACTTATGGGGCATCTAGATATCCAAGTTATTTGAAAATTGAGCTCTGTCCCTTCCTGTTGTCCTGATCCTAAGCAAACATGATTTCAGGTGGGAGCACAAAGGATGGAAGCTCCTGTGAGAGCTTTAGACATACATTAATTAAATTACTGAGTGATAACAATTCCAGCATTGAAAACTGACATAGCTAATATCATGCAAGGAGTGGAAAACTAAAACTTTCCACCAGAGTTTGTTCATGAGGTGGTGTCAGTAAAAGAAAAACAAACAAACAAACAGAACTGATTAGGTGTGGGTTTTACTATTGTAAATGGTTTCCCCAGAAACACATACAGGAATGTGATAATAACAGTTAGCTCTTCCCCTATAAAAGGCAATGGTTCTTTTAATTTTTCAAGCATCAAAAAGCCCTTAAATCTTTACTCCTGGATTGCTGAATACTAATTAAATTATATCTCCAGTATACTTTCTTATATTTCAATCATTAAAATGTATTTTAATGCCTTTGTATCTGACATTAAATGAAAAGTAAACAAAAAGTCATTGTGTTGAGGCTTCTGAAAGGATAAATATAAGATGAACCATTTCTTCCTTCCCTTTAGATAGAGGTTATCCCTTTATTGAGAGAGGTGAAATATTTGCTGACGTTGAACCAACCCAACATTCCAGATTCTGCTTTAGCTGTATGTTAGAAAAGGAACAATTATACAAGATTTCCTGACTGTGGGATATGTAAGGTGTGTGTATATTTTCTTTTGCTCTTTAAACATTTGTTTTATGTAAATGATGGGAAATCAGTTCAAAAAGAGGGGTTGTATTTTGTTCTAATGGGGCCCATACTCACTTTTTTCTAATTTTTTTTCTTAATAATGACCAAATCATGTTCACTTTCATAAACCTCCTCCCAGACCCATGTAGAAACTCCAGTGAGTGTCTGTGTTACTTGGCCTTCCATATCACAGGTAGCAGTAGTTTGGGACTGTTCAAATATGGATTCAAAAGGTAGAATTTGATGGCTGTCAGGTGGTGCTGTCTTACAGACATCCTCAGCCACCTTTTTCTCTATATATTCTGCCACACACCCATCCCAGTTAAAACTTTTGAGAGTGACAAGTCTAATTTGGGCGAATTACCTGAATTATGAAAATCTGGTTAGAAGAATAGATGGGAAAGCACAACAGCTGTAGTGTTTCCTACTGACACTAAAAGAACTTGTTAAACCATTGTTTTAAGAGCAGCATCTGCAAATGACAGACCTTTATTTGGTCTGTTTTGGGAAATGTGCTGCACTGTGAATTCTGTTAAATAGAATTGGGGGAAAGTTAAACTAATATTTTTCATCAAATAATTAGACCTTCTCTTCAGTATCAGTGAATTTTCCAGTCCACAATGAAATTTCTATTTCTGTGCCCATCTGGTCTAGTATTTCTGGTAGGATTTTTGATGTGTACCTTTAGCTGGTTTTCTGGTTACTCTGAAGTGACTCGGATTCAAGCTTCCCTTTCTTGTACTTTTGATACACACATAAACCCCCTGTCAAGGTATCTTTTTTGTCCTGATGGAAGTTTTTTTCACATGGTTTACTGGATGTTTTTTTTTTCTTTGGGAGATTTGTGGAATAAGAAAGCTATTTCCAGGTCATCTTTACATATTTAAAAGTGTATTAAAGCAGCAGGAGTAGAGCTCTCTGTTTTACTGTGGGGAAGATTCCCAGTTTAACTAAAATTATTTTTGATGTGACTATACATAAAATAACTGAGTTTATTAAGTTCAAATAGTTTATAGTTACCAATGATCCATAAAATGAATTCCGGTTGACAAAAATTCTAGTAGAAGCCATGACATAGAGTATAGTTTTGGTTAAATAATTCATCCACTGTAATTTCATATTCATAAGTAGATGCTAGAGTATTCTCACTGCTAATATACAGATTTTACTGGTATATTTCTACAATGTGTGATATTTTTTGTTTAAAGGAGACATTACTCTGTTAAATAGGAACTGCCCAAAGAATGGAATGCTGTTAAGAATAAAGCTCTCTCAGTATAGCACAAAGTAATTCCTCTTCAGACATCTGGCATAACAGTCAGAAGAAAATGCATTTTACTTGACAAATGTTGAATTCTGGAATCAGTCCTTTTTATTTCTGTTTATCTTAATAAGAACATAATCAGTGACATGTGACATTACCTGTTCTTCATAGGTAAGCAGATGGAATTCAGAAAAAGATTTAAAATGGAATCTCCCTTTCACTTTGATGTAGAAAATCCATGTTTGTCTCAATAAGGTGATGAAGATTCTCAGAAAAACATATTTGATTGTAATATTTCAGTACAAAAGTTAATGATATTTCAATGTACACATTAAAATATTTGTGAGTTGGGTCTTTTGGGTGTTTGTTAGGGTTTTATTATTTTATTTTTTATTTTTGAGGGATTGTTTTGGAGGGTTTTTTGTTTTACTGGTGTTTTGGGGGATTTTGTTGTTTGTTGGTTTGGGGATTTTTTTTTTTTCAAGACGCTGGTATAGTTTTAGCACCACCAAATTCAGGTTTCTTTTTTCTCTCCCAGCATTGTGTGTGCTTACCAAAAATTTTTAACAATTCAGAATACTTTCTCGTGTTCCTTTACACAGTCAGCATAATGTGCTCTTGAGCAGAGTAGCCTAAATTAGACTATTAAGTGACTCTTTTTTAAAACATCATGAGGAGCTTTGTTAACGTTTATATAACCTTAAGAAGAAGTGGTTTAATAAGTTCAAGAATACAGGAATATAAATTAACTTCTTTCTATGCAGCTTTCCTTTTGTGGTTTCAACATGGAGTTCTCTGTATGCTTTTGGGTGCTTGCAGAGGCAATGCAAATGCAGCTTGTAGCCTCTTTGCCATAATTCTCTCAGCTTTTCTTATCTTGAATCATATATGCAGGATCTGTAGATTTCACTGATGGGTTAAGTATGCTCACTAAACCCTACAACTGTACTTTTGAGTGTTCCTTCCCTCTTTCAGGCAAATCAAGAGCTTGAGATGCTAGCAAAAGAAATGTTTCTAATGCAGGAATATATCTACAGAACTATTTGAAGTATCTATTCCAGGCTACAGGCACATGAAACAATGTTGAAAAGAAGTGCAGTTGCTCAAGAAAGTGTGGGATATTCATGCTGATATTAATGTAAGGTTTTTCTTAAAATTACTTATAAATTTAGAATAAATTTGAATGTTGTATTTTTAATTTGATCCTAGAAGTGGTTTAGTTTTGATTTAAAAAAAAAATTAACTGCCAAAGATTTTACTATTCCTTTTGTTTTTGAAATAATATTTGCTATGTTTTAGGATACCCAGAGTAAAAATATCTCTGTTCCCAAGTCAACCAATTTCAAAATAATCCCAAAGCAAAACAAACTTTGTAGTTTTCTTTAGAGTTTCCCCAATACCCAGAATTTAATTGATTAATTAAAATGAATAAAAATTCAGAAATCCATAAAATCCAATTAAGAATTCAGGACTGTAGATTAGAAAGCTCTACAATTCTACAAGCAAGAGTCCAGAAAAGTCAGTGTACACACCTGTGTGTGGAATCAGTCTTGCAAAGTTCTGGTTCTCTCAAGATGCTGCCCTTCATAGGAAAGGTTAAAAATGCATGTACTAGATCTTCTTTCTGTAATTTTCTTTGTAGCACCTCCAGGAGGACTTGTAGGGCATCGTCCCAAAATCCCCCAGGTTCACCTGTATGTTACCTGTGGATATATGTGTGTGTTTAATAGCATAAGAAAGTTATGCATGTATGTTTTTGTCAGATACTGAAACATGAAACTGTTAAAATGCTTGGCCTTTGAGTTGAATTTAGAGAAGATGGATTATTATGTGTGTTTGCTAAGTAATGGTGGTATTGGAAAAAATTAAGGCCCATGAGCTATTGCTGTAGAATGGGCTTTCCCTTGCATCCATTTATCTGTTTTGTAGCAGAAGCTTGTCTTTACCAAGTGTTGTTGATGCTTTTATCTGTACTTTCTGTTTCAGAGCAGCATTGATGTTTGGACTAAAACCCAATGGAGAGAGATTAATGTGGAACAGATGGATGTGCAGCTCAGACGGTTTGCCAAGGCAGGTTCCACGGCCATCTATTTCTGCAATTTATCTGTCTCAGTGCCACCCCTTCCTCACTCTTCCCACCCACTTGGATGTTTTGGTGGGTTTATTACGCATGTCCGAGCTGAATGTTCTGGAACATGCTTTGTTTTGGGGGCTTTCCTTTAAAACTTTATTTTTCTGAATGAATTTCCAGCCCCTGTGGAGTTATATGTAAAATCATGCTGTCACTTCTTTGAGCTGAGGCAGTATGGGAAATAAAAGGAGGGTGGGAGTTTATGACAGACCCCTCCAGACAACAATCACTTTTACAGGTGGAATTTGCTCATCTGCTCTGCTCACAGACATAGCTCCAGAGTGTTGGGAGCTTCAGGGAAGGTACTCATTTTTAAAGGGAGGGCACTTCTTTTGCTTGAAGTATTTCAATGTTTTGTGAAGAGTAGCCCTGCAGAAGAAAATTCCAAAGGGACAAGAGAAGTATGAAGTAAAAATAACAACAAAGACTCACTCTCCAGACTATTTGCAGGACACTACAGCTGTGTCTCACAGACAGTACAGTGGTTAAGTACAAAGTTTTGAACCTAACAGGTATAAAGTTTCTTCTTGTTTATGTATTTGTTTCATAAAAAAATTAATTATCTTTATTAAATGCCCATTTATTCATCTTTTAAGAGAAAAATCAAACTTCATCGTGGATGTTTTCTCCTGAATTGCTTCAAAAGGGTGAACTCCACCCAGTTCTGATAATTTTTTCTTTTCCTTAAAAATATCCCAGTGGTTTTGGTTTGTAGGCTATAACATGGAGCAAGTGTTGGTTTTCAAAGTTTGAATAAAATTCTTTTAAACCATTTTGAAAAAAAAATAAGACCAATTTCCTTTTTTTTTTTATTTTAAAAACTAAAAAACTGTGAAGCTGAAAGTATAAAAGAGGGTGTAAAAGAATTTTTCTATTTTCCTTCAATATACCAATGATTTATCACATACAGTGACTTTAATAAATGCACATTTAAACTTTTTTTTAATGCGGGAAGCTCCTAAATAGGATTAGCACAAAATTGTGTTTTTTTTTTTTTAAAGAAAATGAAAAAATAATTGACTGTCATCCTTTTAAATTACAGATAAAAATTTTAAAGTGGTTTTTTTCTTGAATTTAATTAATCCTACCAAGTAGCAACAAAGTACTGCAAATATCCCCATCACTCCCCAAGGTTTCTAGTCTGCAGCTAAAGTCTGTATCTTATATCAGCTTCAATGGCCGCTGTGCAAATAAACTTAGCTTTAGTGTTATGAAGTACAGAACACCAAAATACAAGAAAAAACAAAGCAAAAACCTGTACCAGCATCAAGAAATATTTCTGCTGGGTTGATTAAGTCCACACTTTGGTGGCAAATCTGAAAGCATATCTGGTGTCTAGAGTGCATATAACTTATTTAATTGTGTGTTTTGGTTAGATTCCATTTGAACACTTTGTTATACGCTTATGTCGGACTTTTTGTTTCTCATTAACTTAATTTGCCCCCTTCTGTCACTTTTCTTTACAGGTCAGGCTTTTAGTAGCAGAAGACCTTCTCAGGCCTTCTGGGACTCCAGTTTCATAAAGGTAGAAGATGAAGTCCAAAGTGTAGTAAGAGATGAGTACTGAAAAGGTGAGAGATGTGCTTTTTTTTCCCCTTCTGTTTTGCAGACTAGTATGTAACAATTTGTTTGTTTAGGTCTTGTTGCAAGAAATTTATCATAGAAATGAAATTTTCATGTGACTTACCCAGGTATCAAAATTCACAGCCTAGCAAAATGAACTTCTTGTCTGTGGTGTAGTTTACCATCACTGTGAATTACATATGTTTTAATTAAATGCCTCACTTCCAAATATGAAATGTGATATAGATAGACAGATGTTATTATTGCTTGTATTATTCCCAGACTTTGTAAAAAATCAGCCAAACATGGACTGCCGTGGAATTTTCTTATGAAGAGCATAAAAGAATAGAAGTTCCTTTATTAAAGTCCAATGAGCAGCTGCTTAAAACTTTAGGTAACAATGAAATAAGAATTTATTTATTAGAAATATTATTATCATACCAATATTATTCACTCCCTTGATATACTTGGCAAGTTAAAACTTTTTTTTTCCTGAATCTTCGTGGCAATTTATATTTTCTCCAGATGTTAGTACCGGGAATTTATATGTATGCTGTGTAACTATATGTATTCTAAAAACATTCCTGTCTCCATGTAGGAGTTAAAAACAATAACAGCTTTCTAAGCTTGTTATTCTTTCAATTTTTTAAAAATCCTTTAATAATATGCTGTCCATTTTCAGTGTTTAAAGATGTCTTCTCTTATGATATGCAATAATAACAATTACAGGAGTATTTGTTATGCTTTTGTTAGCTTTAGTCCCACTTTGATAAATTATTTTGATTTATGCCATTTTTTCTTGCTCTTTTGTTTGTTTGTTTTTCTAGTTTCAGGTGCAAGTGATTCTGAAAAGTGGTATATTTCATTAGTGGTATATTTCATTGAACAAGTAAAAGGCTGGCAAAGTAAATTAAACATGGCAGGTTCTGTCATTTCTATTTGGATGGTATTTCAATGCATGTGGTATTTTCATCAGAGCAATTATCTGCCTTGTTTTCCTTTCACATGGACGGGCAGTTGCTGGTGTCACAATTTGAGACAAAGACCTGCAGGTCATCCATTCACGTGCCTTTAATATCTTCTTTTATTTACTCTTTGTTAGCTTTTTAACCTCCTGGAGGTGCATAGAGTTCTAATACTGCTGAGGTGCAGAAATCTTTTCTTCAAACTCCAGGTCATTTAGGAAAGTGATGGTTGAAATACAAGTTTATGGTCTGTTATTTATAATGGGTAAAGGTAGCTACAACAATCAACATAAACACTTGAACTGACACAAAGCATTATGCCTTAATTGGTCATTCTGACCAAAAAAAGTCACTGAACCCTTGCATAGTAAAGATGATAATTTTCTGTTGCCTATACACCTGTAAAACAATCCATAGATGCCAGGGAAAGTTCTCGTCATGTACAATGCAGAAAAGCTAATATAGAATAATGTTAATAGGGAACTTCTGTGATTGAAATTTGAAATATATTTCTAATTGTTTAAATCTGCAATTCAGAAACATTGACAGCAGCATGTCTCACTATATGCCAAAAAAAGTATATTTTTTTGCTCAAGTTGAGAACCCTTTTAATAGCAATGAAATTATTTGTGGTGTTTACCATGCATAAGTTTCTTCATGGTGCATATTGAAAAAGGCATTGAGCTTGCATGAGCAGAAATACTCTAAATTAATAATTCTGCAAAAATCTGTCATTTTTATCTGATGAATAGTTTTAATGGTATCATCACTGATACTTGCAGTTCTCTCTGTTCATTTTACTTTTCCTTTATATTCAGTCTAAACAATGTCAAAATAGGTGTTTGTGGCTTTAATTATTTTTCTTTTTCTATCTAAGAAATAAAACTTAAAACAAACTGGTTAGGCGTATTCTTCCAACTCTTTTTCCCATGTTTTTCTTGTCCCAGTTTAGCAAACCATATGGAGTAGAAAAAGTAAATTTGAGAGTTGAAATAGCTCCCTTTCTTTCTGTATAGGAGTTGGTGACTGACATAACAAGTAAAGAAAATGTGATGGAAGCTACAAGAAAGCCAAAGGTGTATGAAAGCTTTGAAGCTCTGCAGCAGAGGTAAATTACCAGGATGATTACGAACTGTTCTAAAGTGTAATTCTGCAACAAGCAGGAAATGAGAGCTGTCAGATTGTTTCCTTTTTGTACAGGTGTGAGATGTTCTGATGATATTTTTGTCATTTGTTTCTATTTGACATACTGGATTTCTACTGCTTTTTACATGACCAATTAAACTTGAGGCATTGGTTCATTATTTAGGGATGGCATGATGTCAAAATTGTCAAAAGTCTTAAAAATATGTTCTGTTTGGATCAAATTCACTTTCTCCCTATCCACACTCTGGGAGCTGGGAGTCTTTCTTTCACACTTGCAACAGGAGCTAGTGGATTCATGCAACCAGAGTTCTCCTTCCACGCACTTGAAGGAATGCCCTGAAATCCCTACCTGCTTTCACTCTTCCTGGCGTTAGAGGCAGCCATGTTTAGAACCACGATTTCTTCCTGCAGGAAAATGTTGCAATAGGAAGTTAAAAAAACCAACCCAACACAAACCTGTTTCTTGAGATGTCACTTTTGTTCTGGGAGGTACCAAGCTAATAGCTGGAGTGCATCAGTCAAACATAAATAAATATGGCTTTTTAAATTTATTATTTAAATAAATAATACTTTTTATGTCAATACCAATGTGTGTTTTCATGTTTTTAACTCTTCATACATCAAAAAATAATATGTATATCATTTTAAAAAGTGGTTTCTTTGCTCTCTCACTCAACTGATTCTTATCTGCTTCTTCATTTGTTGCTTTGGTGGTTATCTTTTTAAATTTATCTGCATATAACTTCCCTATTGAGCTCGAATTTTTTTTTCTCATCCCTTACTTGCTAAGGCTGGACTCTTTGGAAGGTTGAAGAGGAGTTTCCCCTGGCCAGACTTACCTTTTGAGGGACTTTTCTGACACAATTCAGTTCCCTTGGTTTCCTTGGCCTGAATGGAATTATGTTCCCTTTCATTTTTCTGGAAAGGAAATGTGACAAGGGTTGCCACCTTCTCTGTTTCTTACAGCTGTGTTCATCGTTGTTACCTTAAATCAATAGTGGATTGCATTGATCTGTTTTAATGTTTGGTCTGATTTTTACCTTAACTGGGAGGGAATTCCTGGCTTTAAGGTGATTTAAGGCACATGTCTCTCTCTTTTTCGGACACTTTTCTTGTGAAAAAGCTTTGGCTGTATACTTAGAAAGCAAGCGCATACTTTTTCCTCTCTTCTATTTTGGTTTTTCAGCAGACTTGCTAGACATCCTTTAAAGATGAACACAGCCAAAACAGCTGAGCCTTTTTGCCTATTAATGTACTTCTTTTTCTCCACTGAAAGTTTTCCAGCTAACCTTGTGAGCTGATAATATCATTGAACTGCACCTCTGTTGTGAGCAAATTCCTAATTTACTTTGAAAATCGGAACATTTTGCCCAAGGAAGGTAGTAAACATTTTTTTTCCCCCAGCTAAGACAAGTACAAGGTGTTCAGCAAGGAGAGATGGGAGACATGTTACAAATCTGGATCTGTCTTTGCTGGAAATCTAGCCGCATGGAAGTTGGATTTTTTGATTTATTTGGATTGTAGATTTGCAGGAATTAGAAATGGAAATGGTCAGTGAGATCATCAAATCAATTCTTTAGCACAGATTGATCAAACTTCAGGCAGGAAGGTAGTAAACATGGTAAGTAAGACTGAAAGATCTATGGTATCTAGTAGGCTGTTACTGACTGAGCTGCTGACCCTTGCACAAGGCATGTTTTTGTAACTATCCTCCTGTGTTCCTCCCTTGAACAATGATCTACTGGGTTTTGTGACACCTATCTGTATAAAAGGATGGGCACTTTGATGTATTTCAGAAGCTCTATGCTATGTTATCTCCATGCCAGATGATTCTCCTGGCCTCGGTTACTATCCAGCCACAGCCATCAATTCTCTGACTGCTACAGTTTTCAGTGTGCCTCAGGCAAAATCTTTTTTTTGAAGGGCTGTGAGTTGTAACAGAAGAACTAATGCTTTCAGAGATGGTGAAAGCTTGAACATGGAGCCTTTTCAAACATGATGGTAGGCCCTCATAGATTCTTCACGTAACTAAATCTCAGCAATTTGTTTCATCCACATATAAGGTAAGCAAACAAGTCTTCTGTTTTAGGTGTCAGGCATAGAGCATGCTGGTGTGGAGACACTGATTTTCAAATTCCATGGTCTTTGGAGAGATGTGTAGCTACAAAAGGCATTTAGACCTTAACAGGCAATTTGTAAAATAAACATTAGCCATAAATAATAACTATTTCTAGATGTCTCAATTTTATATTGAGCTTTGTCCTTCAGACTCTTCTGACAACTGACAGAAGTGTAATTACCTCCGTTCACTGATTTGTCATTTTGGCCCAGCTTCTCCCTGTAAAATCCTTGTGTGTAGTGATCATGCAATAGTCAGAGTCATCCACTTTAACAGAGGCATGCATTAGTGCGATTGACGCAAATCTAATGTAAATGGTTTCCTTATACATCTGGTATTTTTGGATGCAAGTAGTCCGTCAACTTACCTAACTTCTTGGCAGTGTTGCTGATCTTAAATTTCAAGAGAATAGAGAGGAATATATAAATGTTGCCCTTGGGACATAAAGCACAGAAAGGAGCATGTTCTGTTCCATAACAAACGTAGATCTAATGATCAGATATGTTGAGTTATGTGAAATCTCCTTCATGAATTTTACCCTCTTTGGGATGTAGATTTAATAGACACTTTCAAGTGCATGAAATACTACTTTTTATTATATAAATCTGTAAAAAATAACAAACAACAATAAACCCAGAACATTTTGTTACTCAATACTGTGTAATTTACTAATTGTTTAATAAATTGTCTATCTTCCTCTTGTACATAAAATGTTTTTTAAAAGAAACAGGGTAGAGGTAGAGGGTATATTGAGGGTAGAGGTAGAGGGTATATTGTTTGGAAGTAATGAAAATGGAAAAAAAACAAGTACTAAAAGTCACAGAACTGATCAAGCCTATGGTTGAATGTTGAATTTCTCACACTTCCTCTCTTCTACTGCTCATTTTACTTTGTCTTCTGTTTTAGTTTCAGATCCCCTCCTGTCTTCTCTTTAACCCACACCTCTCCAAACCTCCAGTGCTCTCACACATCCCCTACCAGCTGAATGGGGTTTCAGCTGGTTCTGAGCCTCTTATTTGCCAACTGGCCAGCCAGCATGTGTGCTAACTGGGTAGTGGTAGGTCAGGGAGAACAGATCAGCAACTTCTGAGACAATAACCTATTGTTCTCAGAACAGTGCTGAATGCATAAGCATTCACATTGCATAAAATCAATGTTGCTTGTGGTTCTAATGATTGATTGTTGCAGCAGGGAGGCCCCAGACTAAATGAACAATTATATGCAGCTTGCCTCTTGGAGATAATTTCTCCAAGATACAGCAATGTTTGAGCACCTGGAGACAGAAAATACTGTATTGTCTGTGCTTACTCTGGGGCTGTGAGCACAAAAACTCCAGACTTTCATATCTGAAGCTCTAAGACAGTATTCCTGGGTTCAGGTCAAGTGGGTATGTAAAAAACCCCAATATCTGGTATCTCATCTATATCCTACTGAAGGTACAGTGACAGAGAAAATGGAGGGAATATCCACTCGCATTTCAAGTTTGTGAAAAATACTGACATAAAAAAGATCCTTTGTGAAGATTAATGAGATGAACTTCCTTTATTTTTAGTACAAAATATGACATTTATTTATGTGCATAAATTTATGCATGCTTGGGGTTTTTTTGCTTCAAAAGGTGGAGTCTTGGTTGCTATACCTTGAGGAAACTGTACATAGTGCAATATTATCTCTGCTCCATGAAGGGCATACTGGCCTATGAAGAGAGGCAGAGAGAACAGTGAGTTTTTGACCACTCAGCCCAGGCTGAACTTAGTGCTTCACAAACGTGGTAGTTTTTAGATGTAGAAATGGCATCTGGTGGGCTGAAAGAGAGCTTGGCAACAGCCCTGAGGGATTGCCACAAGAAGCAGGTATGGACATATCCTTTTTTGTTTATTGAGAGAGAATAAATACAGTGTGAAAATAGTCATATTAGTATGGTTTATATGTTAAATATTAAACATATTAGCACATTACTATAACATATTTTACAGCACCTACTTAAAAAAGAAATACGGCTTTCTTTCAATTTCTGCTACCTCATGGGCATTTTTATCACATCTTAATTACTTGGGTTTTGTGGGATTATTCTGAACTAAGACAAAAGCTAAAAGTGAAGATACTGCCAAAATGGTGTGCTAAGAACAGAGTACACATCAGTATGTGTACAAATGTTGCACCCATATATTTGTGTAAGGAAACTAAAACTATTGGGTTTGTTTAGTCGAACTAAACAGTTTACATCTATGTTTAGTTTTAGTCCCATGTCAGAAGGATACCTTGTGCCATTTCATTTTTTGCTTTACCCTTTTTTACACCTCAATCTTCTCCTGAATGTTTTTCTTCTGCTATGAGTACTCTTTTTCTTTGTGAAAAACTTAAGTAGTTTTGGTTTTGTTTCCCAACACAGAATATCTAGCGAAGGGAAATACAAAATAGGAGAGAGACTTTAAAGGGATCGTGAATATCTGTCAGAAGTGTCTGTATTTTCCCTGTAACAGAAAAAGCGTTATATCTTTCTATTGATATTTCCATGTATTTTTAGGATTTCCTCCCTAGAATTACAGGCACTAGCAGAGATTGGCGTTTTTCCCCCATTAATAAAAAACCTGAATTATTCCATAGTCACTTCATATCATGTAACTCTGTATAGTCATTTATACCATATTTTGTAATCATCTCCTTATTGCTTTGTCTATTTTTAAAATGTCTCTGATCTTTCCTAAGGACTATTTATAGTTTGCCAATAAATGTTCTTGTACAATTAGCACAATTTTGCAAAGCCTGGTACATATCTCTATGGAGATTATAACCACAGAATTTTCAATTCCATTTCATGTACAACTTCTTATCCATCCATTCCTCCTACCCTGCCTAGATGACTATCTGCAGCATTTGTGCTCACCTGGATTATTGCTGTTTTGGAAATGGTTCAAATTTCTGTTTAAACCAGAATTTCTTCTGGCGTCTCATGTTGAATATCAGAAAATTTGTATGTACAAGCCAGTTTTTATGGTGAATTAGTTCATGATGTAGGCAGAACTAATTTCTAGTAGTAATAATGGCAGACGGCACTGGAAGCCATCTGCTTTTAGAGGGTTACCTAAATCTTTTCAGGTCAATGAGCTAAATGCTTTTTATTACCATGATGCTTGGAGAACTTTCCTCGGGTGATCATGAAAAAATCATGGCCATTTCCACCGAAGATATTCATGGCACAGATGTATCAGCAACCCTTCAAGCCCAGAAGGTGCATGTTTGAATCAGCTGTACTTGGCATTCACAGTTTGTTCTGCCTTCAGCAAATGTTTTGCTCTCCTTTCAGAGGCATGTGAATCTCCAGAGCATCTCCTCTTCCAGTGGTGACTTTTTACAAGTGCAGACAACTGAAATTTTGAATGTTTATTTAAACCAAAGTGTTCACTCTATGTATAACTTTAGTTCAGGCAAAACTAATGTTGTGGGTTTGAATGAACAAAATGGTTCACTGGATTGCAATTGAAATAGGAAAGAATTCTTATTTTCCCCCTGAGCCTCAGAAATAAAATGGGCTTTTAAGGTGGCATTCAGGTAAGGAGAAACAAGGCTTAAGGAGCAAAATGAAACTCATTGCAGTCCAGGTAATGTCAGCTCCCTTGCAAAGGCTGCATTGTTTGTACGGAGAGGCCTTGTGTTCTGCTGTAAGAGCTCTATTAAAATTATCTTCTATTGCACTTGTACCTGTATAAAAGCACAGATGCCTCGAAGTGCATCTAATCCTTTATAATAGATTGCAGTAGTTATTAGTCATAAGTGGCTGGGAATGAGGTGTGAGACCTGCTGATGACAGCTGCAGCTTTGTGATGGGTGGCATTTGTATCACCTGAATAGCACCTACCTGGCATCATGACTCTTTGATGGCTCTTAGGTCTTCAGTTCCAGAGCTTTTGCTTGTCTGTTACAGGTATGCTATAGATGGGATGGTGTCCAGAAACACTGTTTTGCCGACATTTCTGATTCTTGGTTTCAGCACTTTCATGAGCACTTGGGAAATACCCCTTGGCAAGTTATTACACCTCTGACTGACTCATAATGACTGCTACAAATAACAGCGCCTGCTTAATCTGTTCCAGTGAATGAAAGGTTAAATGTTCCATAGAAGTTCAGAGTTCTTTCCTACCTCATATGTATATTATGAGGTTATCAAGACACAATATATTCGAGAATGCACGTGCATGTAGGTGCCCATACTTACCAAATGGTGTGATTTTAATGGTCATCACATTTATAATAACTGAAATATTTTTTGCATAACTTAGGCTATATATTCATTGTCTAGTCTGAAGGGGTATATAAGCAGATTTTTGCCAAGGTTAATGAGGAGTTTTCAGCAAATTTTTTGTTCATTTGTGAAAGTCCAAACCAGTTTTGTTGGGTTTTTTTTTTCACACCATATACAGTGAAACATTTTTCTTCTGAGCATGTTTTAGCTCCAGTATGGAATTTCTTGTTAAAATAAGTGATCCAAAAAGATACACTCAGGCATCCTGGCTGGCTTAATACTTACAACCCTCAGCTGGGAGGCCAGATTCTGGGGCTCAAGTCTTTTAAATAGGCAAAGCAGCAACTACAGCCTCCTGTTTCCTGTCCTATGTGATCACTGATAGGATCTTCCTTCTTAATAAAAAATATTGATGTAGTTAGTTTTCTTTTCTAAAATAAGAACTTTCCAAATACCTCACCATAATTTTACATGAATATGGAAGAGATACATTTGTGGTTTAGGACATTAAATTATAATGAGAAAGTGGACTTGGAATAAATCATCCATGAAAGATAAGAATTGTAAAAAAGCTCCTGATGTTGTAGAAGTTCATTGCAATGCAAACAATCCCTTTTCATATGTTAAGATGTTACATTACTCCAGCCGAGGCTCTCCATCTAGCAGTAAGTGGTGCTCCTGAAGGACTAGCTGGCGCAGATAAGACAGAGACCATGGAAGATTTAGGCTGTGCCCTTGGTATGATGGTGAAAATTTTCACCTCTTCAGAACACGTGGATGACAAGATGAGCGGTTCTATTAAGCAGTATGGAGATTGTTATTTAGCTTCTTTTTCATGTGAATTACATTGGAAACTGTTGCTTTCAAGAAAAAGAGATGTTAAATCTTTGACTTTTAGTCTGTAGGGAATATCTGTAAAGGTTTGGTGCAGACAGGAGGTTGACAGTGCTTTGAGGAATTCAATCATCTCTCAGTAGAAGTTTAGTCAGTAGTGGCAGTACAATTAAAGACTATCCACAATAAAATTAGGAAGAAAAAGAAGCAAGTATGTTAGGGGTCCTTTGTTGTCCTTTGCAGGCTATAGATACAGAACCAGTAATATCTTCCTCCAAGGTTCCTCTGATACTATTAGTAAATGAAGGATTAGATGGTAACACAAAATCATCCGTGTAATGTACTACCCCAAAACAACTTTTTCTTCAAACTGTAGGAATAAATGTGAGTAAATCCTGGTGCTCCAGATTTTTTTGCTATTGAAACCGGTTCAAGTCCTACCATGGGAGAACATGGCACCCTATGGGTGAGAAATTTGGAGGGATTGAACTTTGCAAGAAGTCTCAGTGGTTCCAGGACTTTCCAGTGCTTTTGAGACATGCCTTGTTTTTCTACTGTCCTGTGTTCACCTTTCTCCATTTTGGAATTTGTTTACTCTATCTTGTCTCCCCTCTGCATCCCTACTAGTCTCCTTTACCCTGTTTCAAAAGATGATTCTTCCTATAGACATGCTTCAGCCACATGTACTTTCTGTGGTTCTAATAGTCCCATGCTTTCCTTCTGAATTCAATACCAGACTCATTACTAAAGGCTGATGCCCACCCATGAACCTACCTACCTGCTTGCTAAGGTCTAGTATGTTTTCCTTTTTTGTAAGTAGTATCTTTCTTTTAACACTTCTTTATGTTATCTTTCTTCTAGCAGCTTTGTATTTCTTGGTGAAAACATTACACTGAAATCCAGAGTCGGAACATTTATTAGTATGATCCCTGGATGTGCAGGTCAGACAGAACTACGTGGAACCTCAGGTCCCCCATTCATACTTAAATATGACAAAATTAAAGCTCGTCATTTAGTTCGGCAGTATGTTTCTGGGTGGGAAAAAAAAAAGAAGTATTTAATTTTTTTTCAGTAGTAAGAAAGAGCTCTGAGGGACAAATTTCCTGGTTTATAGCTGGCCTGAACACAAAATTCAAGATCTCCTCTTTGCTAGTATGTAACTTTGTATTGGTTTAGCATAAATGGTAGGAAAACCCAATTGTTGATCCGTTTTGGAACTAACAGCTAAGCTGGCCAATCAGGTAAAAAGTGTACACCCCTTGGGACACCGCTTAAAAACAGGAATCTTGGGAGACCCGTCCCTCTTTCCACCGACCTAGCCATGAGGTAACATCGCGGCCGGGCCGGGAGGGGCCCGGGCCCAGGGCCC
>WBMY01002455.1:110046-218770 GCA_013397315.1 Donacobius atricapilla | reverse complement strand
CACATTCCCATCCTTAATTAATTGTCAGACATGAATTTGGAAAAAAAGTGTCCCTTCTTCTTACCTTTGGATGTTTGTAATGTGTTAGTTTTGCATTAAATAATTGTATATCGCCACTTCATACCTGGGATGACTGACTACATTGTGCTGCTGTGTAACACCCATGTAAATAACTACCTTTTGGGGAAGAGAATAACAGAGGAGAAATTATTTTGAAAAACAAATAGCATATTGTAATTGAATTAATATGTCTTTAAACTTTCCCCAGTAAAAACAGTGACAATCATTTGAAAAAAAGGGGGTGGAAAAGCATTTCTAAATAATTTAATTGTTATACTAGAAAGAGTCCGTCTTCATTAATTAATATATTAATATTAATTTATTAATATTTGAAATATTANTACAGCAGTTCAGAAAGTTCTGAGGGTATTGCTCTAGTGTTGGGACTTTTAGAACTATAAATATACTGTTGGGGCACTAGGACCCCAGCCTATGGAAACTGCTGCAGAACGGGGTTATCAGGGCTTTCAGTGCATATGTTGTAAAGGGACTTCTGGTCATGTCATACCATGGCAAATAAAGTCCTTGTACATGAGACAAGCCACACACCAGGATGCTTTTAAGATGCATATCCTGCTCTTTAACACCCTTTCAGACAGCAAAACAGCAGCAAAATTTTTTTGTGAAAAAACAAAACCACACAACAACAACAAAAACTGGCCTAAATCTAACCAAAATCTTATTAAGCACAATATATTCCTAAATTTCCTGTTTTCATTATCAAATCTGTTTAACTTCTTTGCCCATATGTACCATTTCTAAAATGTGGAGACTCCTTTCCAGGGCAGATAATTGGCATCTTTATTACCTCAGAAATTTTTTTCTTACTGATCATAAACTGTCCTGAGCTTGAAAATTACTTTTTTTTTTCCTTTTTAATTATTCTTTGTGATGTATTTAGTGCATGTGATTCACACTTATGGAGTTACAACTGCCACTGAAGAGGATAGAGGCATGTTATCTGTCAGCTTAGAACGGTATATTTTTAGGTTGTGAATTTGCCTCCAGTTTTGTTGTTGTTTTGGGATTTGGGGTTTTTTTGGGGGGTGTGGGGGGAGGAGTTGTTTGTTTCTTCCTTTTGGGGGAGGGGAGGGGGACTAGATAATACTAATAGGCTGTATTTATATTGAATTCCTAGGTGTAGCTGCAGAATATGTTTTCAAACTTTACCCAGCTGATAGCCAATTAAGAATAGGGAACCAAATGCTGGAATACTGAAAATCAAATAGATATACAGATACATATATATATCAGCCTTTTATAGTTTTAGTTAATCTGTAATACTGACTGAAAGCCACTGAAAGACTTCAAGTCAATAAAAATGTCTCAGTTAACTCTGTGTAAAATGATTGTTTTCTTCATAAACATTGACACTTAGTTTTATTTCATATGCTAACCTGACTAGTTAAAATGTTTTTGTAGGGCTGTTGTGACTGGGGACTTCATGCTATCAAGTCAGTTTTGATAATTACAGAGTCCCTGAAACAAGGAGACAAGAACAGACCTGGGGATTGGGTAAAATATGTTTCTGGTGTTTTGCCTTTGAATAAAAACAGAATCCTAAAAAAAATTATTTCATGCTCTTGTGATACATTGTTTACCCTCCTTTTCCAAGTGCTTTTGTGAATCTTGAGAGACTTCAATTTGCATAAAATAGTGACAGATGATATCCCAGTTTTCACAGGCCTGATCAGTGACCTGTGTCAAGCTCTGGATGCTCTGAGGACGAGGAACCTACAGTTTGAGCAGATGGTTAAACAATCTAGCCTGGAGCTGTACTTACAGCCAGAAGAGAACTTCATTCTCGAAGTAAAAGTATTCATTGTTCTTAATTACTCCTCTTAAGATTTTTTGGTCAAAATAATTGCCAATGGGTTGGTTGTATTTGACACAGAGATTATTTTTGAGTATGTTAAAGCAGTGGTAAAGTGTTTCTCAATGACTATTTCAAAGGTATTTCATTACAGCAGTAATGTTCCTCTGTATGATAAATATGTCCATAAGGAAACATGTGTCCTATTCGAAAAAGCTATGTACAGTGACAACCTGGAGTGACAAAAACGTTTGTTTGTGCACAGTAAGAAGAGTTTGTATTTGGTAGCAAATTCATTGTTGTTCAGATGTTTATAGCAGAGGTAAAAGAGTAAGAGAACAAAAACGTATAAATAAGGTGTGGATTTGGAATGTGCATGGCTACATGTGACTTTTTTGTGCTCTGGCTTTTATGTATAATATAATGCACATTGTGCTATACACATTAAATGCATGCATGTACATGTATGCATGCATGTATACTCACAAGAATTAGTTGCCCATCAGCTAAATTTAAGCATTAATTTAGTTTAATTGCAGACAGGGTGAAAAAGTGAAACACAGAAACACTAGTTAGTAGACAGACCAAATAAAAAGTGCATATATTCCCAGCTTTTTTCAAGGAACATCTGCTGTGTGACAGCACATTCCTTACCTTTATTGGGGTATATTGGAAATAACCAAGCTGGTTGAATGTGACAGATCAGAAAATTTATAAAAGATTTTGTGCTCTTTTCTCTCTTGTTCTATTATCCTGACAGAAGGGTAAAAAAACCATAAAGTATGCCCTGGGGTGTTATGAACTTTACAATCAGCCTTCTACAGAGTATTTTGTTTCCTGCTAACTGGGTAGGTCAGAAGACTAACACTGAGATCATGAACCTGTTCCTATTAGGTTTTGGAAAATCAGAGTGAACACTTCACTGAAACAGAAATCCACAAGCAGCCAATCCATTTCTATTCTGTGACTCATACAACGACTTCTTTGGAAGCAATCTATTACTTTAGGAGACTGACTTAATTTTCCTAAATTACAATTGTACAACTGACTGCAGAATCCACTCTGCCAAAGAAATGGCAGAACTGTGATATCCTTGGGTTTTCACAGTCCTGCTGGACTGTGTGACTGTCTGGCTGAATAGGATTTCCTCTCATTTGCTGAGGTAACTGCTTTAATTCCTTTGTACTAACTCTCTTATCATTGTCTGAGAGACCATGTTGCTTGATGCAACATTAGCTTTGCTGAGGCAAATCTGCCAGGAAAGTGCAAGCTCTTTTTTTCCTATTAAAGGGAATAAGAATGTGGTAGGGGAAAAAAAAATCTTGCGGATAATTGTTTCTGTGATAAGAACTACAACAGTTGAGGAAAGGTGTTCACTGTGTGTCCCTTCTGCATTGTGGGATGTTAAGCTGGAGGAGCAACTGGTAGTGTGTCACTGTATTTGTCACTGGAATTGCAGGGAATGGAAAGGTTAAGGTACCTGCCTGCCTATGTAGCATGTTTTCTATCTCACATTGTAAAGAAACTGCCTCGGCTCTTGCATAAAAAATTCTTCATGTTTCCTTTGCCCGAGGCTGCAGGGTAATAGCATGCTTCTGAGGCCACTCAGTCAGCCACATGACGAGCAATAGAAAGTTCAAATGTTGCAAGCAAATTCTATATTTTATGTGTTGTTTGCATGTCCCAAAGGACAGTTTATCATGGCATGAAGTAATGAACATTCAATTTGACAGATAGACTAAGTAATACTTTGTTCTGGAAGGAGAAGCAGGATGTTTTAATTAGGCTTCTACACAGACATGATGGAATTTCTTGCCAAAACACTAGACAAATAATTCTAATACATAACACTTGCCTATTTTGCTACTAAATCCTGGCAGCTGCATAGATTTTCTTCTCCATTTAACACTTTCTATTAGAATTTAGTGCAGAATGCAGCTATTTCAGACTGGGACTCTTCTTTCCTATCCTTAGGCTTAATGGAAATTTGGGACTAAACCAGCACAGAGACAAGAGTAAATGAATGTAAACTGTGGGCTGAGTGTGGGGATTCAGTCAGAGATCCAGTTCAGGAAAAAGGTCAAAAATTCCTACTATCTGAAAATTGTGTCACTAACACTCACCCTGTTCCTTCTCTTCAGGTTCTGAAAGTTCTTCATCACGTGTATGTGAACACAAAATACCCATTTGGAATGAACTTAATGCAGAGGTTCTGACAGATGATGAACTCCGTGGTTTTATACACCAGGAGATCTGAGAGTGGAAAGATGGCAAGAAACGTGTTCTTGCTAGGATGTCATTCTCCATCCAAAATGGAAGATACAAACATGTAAGAAATAAAATTCTTCAGGTTTTCTGAGGTTTTGATGCAATGAGATGTGGGTGCAAAGCACTACTGGTTCTGGAAAGGCTGGAGGGCAGGACAGTATGCCGATAGACAAAAAGTATTTGCCAGAACAAGACTGATCTAGCTACCTTGAAGGGCCTGTTATTTTCTTCCCAGACCCATGGTACCTTCCTTATCACACCCATATCAAGACTAATGACCAACTCTCCTGTAATCAAAACAGAAATAGGTCATTATTACATAAAATGCAGTCATTTTGCTATATTGAGTGTTCACTGGATTTTTTGTTGTTTTAAATAACCACCTAATAAGCAAAGGAAGAAAACATGGGTTTGATGTTACAAAAGCTTCTTGTTTCAATGATGTGCCATCTTCTGAAGTTTTAATTGCAGTGCAATGTTGTTGAAGCACTTAAACAATAAGATTCTATTGAAATATAACTTGCAGTTCTCCTGTCATCTTTTTTGAGAGGGCAAGCCAGTATTACCCATGAGGGGCCAAAAAGGTTTGTTTTAAATGGAGGTATAAATCCTATGTAGACTGAGTCCCTCAACAGTGTTATGGGTGCTAACAAGGTGAGCCATTGAGAAACAATTACAGTGCCTTCCTCTCTACTTGTTTTCCCATTTTCTTCTCCCTCTATTTTTCTGGAGACAGTTTTGCCATGTGCATTCCTTTTTTCTTTTATTCTTATAATTTCTTTGGTTTTCACTATTGCTAAGTCATATTTTAGTACCTTATTAACACTTTATGTCTTACCTATTTGGCACAACAAAAAGCCTTAAATTAGCCTTAAATCAGTAATGCTGATTGTGCCTCCTAGATGTGAGCTGTGTAACTTGATATATCAATGATAAGATTATTAAAACTGGTGTTTGGAAAGTCTCTCAGTTAAACAGATTTAAGATTCCATTATTGAAGTCCTTGCATCATTGTACTATGGAAGAATAGCGTAGGAAATCTAAATCAGCCTAAGCACAGTAGGATACAGTCTTGTTCTTTCTTTCTTACTAATTATACAGCTAAATCAATTTTGTGGGCTCTCTGAAATGCTGTAATGTAATGAAATCCAAATCCAAGATCTGAATGTAACCTTTGGAAAGTAATTGGAGTTTTATGCTTTTCTGTCTTAGAAACTTAAACCCTAGTAACCCTCTGGTTACTCAACAAGGTGCCTGGTGGGGTGAGCCGTATAGTCTAACTTTATCTGAGAAACAGAAAGTGGCTTTTTCAAGAAACATTTTGGAGCACCTAAATTTAGAGTCCTGCTCTGACTCATCTTCTCATTATTTCCATTGACCTTGAGAGAGATTTTTTCCTCCTCAGCTTTTATCTGCTTTCAGGAGAACTCACATCGGCAAAGCAGGCTAGTCACCTTTTTAAGTAATTAAACCCTAAAAAAATCATACAAGGTCAAGTAAAACCTTTTGAATTTGTCACCCCCTGTGATTCTGGTAAAAAACTCTAGGCATGTTCAAACAGAGTTTGTTTGGCTTGTTCAAGGAATAGCATATGCATTGTGTTGCAGGTAATTCTCTGTGGCACTGTAATAAACATGATTGCCCTGACCACGTTTTCATTAAACAGCATATCTTAACTTACTTTTGCTGAAAGGTTTACTGATGATTTCTAGGTTTTGACCCTTACAAGCAATGAATGTGTGCCTATGACTCTGACAGTGTGGGTACTGTTTGAGGTACACGTTTAAGAGCTGCTCCCCCAGCTACAATATCCAGAGCTGGTATTCATCACCCAAAACCCCAGGACCTGGAGTAGAACCTGTGAGTATCTGATGTTAATAATTGGCATTTTTAACATCCAGATTGAAGATTAATTGGAATAAACTCAGTATTTATACTAAGTCTTCCTTTTAATTTTTATTCTGTCAATTTATTATTTATTTGTTGGCCACATATATTCTCAAATAAGCATTTCAGAGAATTTTGCCATCAGTTAAGTGGGTTTTTTTCCTCTCTTATCAGAGCTTAATCAGAGCAGAAGTGTGGAGGGCTGACCCTGGTTGAATGCCAGGTGCTCACCAAGACACTATCGCTCCCCCTCATCAGCTGGACAGCAGAGAGAAAAATATGATTAAAGACTCTTGGGTCAAGATAAGGACAAGGAAATCAAATACTTGGCACACTGTCATGGGTACAACAGACTAACTATTTTAATTAATAAAATTAATTTTATTTATTACCAATCAAATCACAGTAGGGTAGTGGCAAAAAAAAAATCTCCAAATCTTAAAAATACCTTTCTTCCACTCCTCCCTCCTTCCCACTTCAACTTCACTCCCAGTTTTCTCTACCTCTTCACCCCATTAGTGCAGGGGAATGGGAAATGGTGCTGCAGTCAGCTCACTGTTGTCTCTGCTCCTCCTTTCCTCTCAGGGGAAGTACTCCTCACATATTTCCCCTGCTCCATCACAGGGTCCCTTCTATGGCAGACAGGCCTCTATGAATTTCTCCAACTTGATTCCTTCCCTCAGGCTGCAGTTCTTCATAAACTGCTCCAGTGTGGGTCCCCCATGGGGTTACAGGTCATGCCTGCAAACCTGCTTCAGCGTGGGCTCCTCTCTCTGCAGGTTTGTGGAAGGAGCCAAAGCTGACCTGTCATTTCTTTCTAGTGCAGCTAACAAGCAATTTGCAAGTTCCCATATGAAGCTACTTTAGAACGAGAAGTTCCTTTAACACAACAATCTATTCTGAGGACGAAAAACAAATGCAGCTGTAATAACACGAGATTTGTCCCATGAGAATCAGTAAAGAAAATATGTAAACAATCCAAGAATAGATAGATTTGATGGACAAGTAGAATACCTTTTATTAACCAATAGAATGATGAACAAGAAAGCTATTAACCAATTAAAGTTGCCCACAAGGTTTGTAAAAACTGTATAAAAGCCAGCATGCTGCCATAATAAAGAGATAATAATACCATGTCACTCTATATGTTGTGTCTGCCTCAACAATGATACAGGTTCACAGGTCCTCCCAGAAACCTGCCCTAGCACAGGCTTCTCATAGGATTCCAGCCTTTTTCTGGCATCTACCTACTTCTGTGTTGGGTACCTTTTATCCATAGTAAGAGAAATTCAGGCTCCAAGTCCATTTAAATCATTGAAAATAATGCCCACAGCAACTGTACACCACAAATTGAAGCCTTAACATTATCCTATGGCCACATTTATGCACAGATAAATTTTTTTGCCAGCTAAATTAGCTTCACACAAACAAAGTGTATGAGAACTAGAGGAAGCAAATCACTTAATCCCTTTTCCACTATGCTCTTGAACACAGTGAAAAGTTAGTTATAAAGTTAGAGTTATATTTGTGGAAGACAAATTGTAGAAGGTATGAAAGTATGATATATACACCTGTCAGTGGAGGAATAGAATGCTGAGCTATTAGTTGCAATCGCCTCAGTTTGAAGGTATGATTATTTTTGCACTTTTTTCAGTGTGTTCTCCAAAGAGTATTCTCAAATGATTCATGGTGTTTTGAGTACATTAATTTGTATTGTACAACTTTTTAATGTTTAAATGAATAGGAATTTTCCTGGGGAGATTAGAAGTCTGTGGACATAGAACCATCAATCTGATGATCAAAAGATATAATCCATTATCAACTCTCCTGTTGTCTTGAGGGTAAATATTTGATAGGAAAATGCAGAGCTTGGGAAAGAAATCTTTATCAGGCAATTTAAGAGCTCAAAAAGAAGGATTTATCCGGCAAGGAAGCTTTTAGGTGCTCACAGTAAGTAAAGCAATTTATTGCCAAATGTTTTTCCAAATGGTTTTAGGTAAAGTGAAAGCCAGGCCAAAAATTAAACTGAAATAATTGACAAATTAAACCACCCACATCTTTCACCACTCTTTGCTTCTCTAACAGTTTTAGGGAGACTGGTGTTATGTAAAGCCTGAGTTGAAAAGAATGCATTTTAGCTACAATCAGATTTCAAAAGCTTCCTATTAGAAGAAGTTGAATAAAAATTTTCAAGTAGAAATACTACATAAAAAATAATCCAGTAAAACAATTTCTTTTATTAATTTATTTGAGAATAAAAGAATGGTGTATCTTGTTTCATCACTCTTTAGAATTTAGTCCTAGCCAGAGAGAGAGAGACGGAAATTAGAGTTTGCTTTTAAAAGTAAACTGTGATGTGGAAGTGTTTGATGGGGTTTTTTCCTTTTCAATTTTAGTCAACCTTTGTTCACACATTTTAGACTGTATGTCTCCTGTATTTTATTGATTTACTTGTAATAAAAGGCAAAGCAGTCTTGCTTACTGGAAATACTGGCACAGGAAAAACAGGTTTTATAGGCAATAGGCTTGGTGCTGTCTCTGCAGACAGCCTCCAGACCAACAATTCTTTCAACCACCACACAACATCAGCAGTGTTCCCGGGTAAGTTCCATACACACATGTGAAACTTATCTTCCCTCAACAGCAGAGGCAAAATACATACCATAGTTACTACAGTCTTATCACAACCATTGGGTACTGCTCTTGTCTGGGCCTTGGCAAAATTCATTGCTTTGCCCACTGTGAAACTTTGAAAGTTGTGTCAGGCAAGGGGAAAGGAGGAGGAGGAAACTGCTTGGTGCAAACTGGAACAGACACTGTGCTCCCCCACAAGTTGCTGTCTGATTGCAGATGAGAAAATTTGACTTTACGTCTGTTCACAAGAGGCCTTGAACCAGCTTTTTCCTAGCCTGGATGTCTCTGCATGATGCCTGTAGGTATACCAAAACCAACAGTCAGAAGTTGAGTTTGCTCTTGCGAGGCATCATAAAACATCCAAGGAGGGTCAATCCCTGTCTGGTGGAGTTTGGAGTCTCTGTAGATGAGATGAATGCAGATCAAAGGAAATGTTAATATGACACACAAATGGAGAGGGCTGCATGTTGGCCAAAAATGTTATACAGGTGGTAGATTTTGGAAAAAGAAGAGTCAGGCTGTCAAAGCAAAATAGGCTCATAAAAGCTGTCTGTTTTGTCTTCATGAAGAACACAATCAAGGGAGACCTCAGCTGTCATAGGATATGCCCTCTCTGCCATCCCTTTTTTTATCCTTCCTATAACTTGAACTGGAAGCAGAAAAATCTATGTGCCCTCTTTGCTGTACAACTTTTCATGCCATGAAAAGTACTAGAGAAATTAATACACTGGCTTGTCATTTTAAATGTATAGGAGAAGACACCAAAAAAATCAGTTTTAAAAAATTTCTGTGATTTTAGAAGTCTTAAGATAAAATCTTTAGAATCTTTAAGTGTGTTTGATGTGTAATTTAACTGCTTTTGCAATCAGTAGTCTAATTTTCCAGCCAATCTACATCACTGCTAATGGATTACATTTTCACCAAGTTTAAAAAAGTACATATAAATCCACAAATCTTAATTGAATAAGCTTTTACTCTGTTTTTTCTTTCATGTCTTGTGTTAATTTCCTCTGTATTCACATCAGTTACCTTAGTTTATTCTTTAAAGTTTTTCCAAATTCACATTAACATAAAATCCTGCATTAACAGAACTTAATGGCCTTTTTGCCCATCAAAATGAATGGAAAAATTAGGAGAAATTTGCTGTGCATCAGAGTGAGATCATGAGTTGTTGTAGACTGTCATAGCTCCTGTAATGGGGAATCAACCTTAAAAGACTTTCAGAAATTCCTCTGATCAGGGAGGGATTTTTCAGCTAATGACTGCCATTGCAGTAGCAATCATAGTCATGCCTCTAGAGTACAAAAGCATAACACTTTCCATTGCAAAGAACAGCTGATGAAAGGAGCTCCTGGGCAGCAATGGCTGTGTATTCTTCTTGCAGAAAACTTCTTAAATAAACCAAAGATGTAAAGTCAACATCACAGGAGCTTATTCTTCAAGCATGTTACACCCACCAACAGTTTTGTGGCATAAAATTTGAGGGTTTATGAGCTTTTAAGGATTTGCTGTGAAGTTTTAGAAGTGCTTCTTCACATTTTAAGTCAGTGTTGCAATCCATCCACTGCTTCTTCTAAGAAAAATTAAGACAGGTACAAAGCAGTGGACTCATTGTCTGTGGCTCTTCCTTCTGCCCGCTGCTCTTCAGCCAGGTTCCTCTTGTTAAGTGCTCTTCTACCAAGTCCCTCCGCTAGTCGCAGCAAGTGAACTGCATGACAGTCCAAAAACAAGTATATTGTGTTCACTTTCCATTGTGTTTACAGCACTGTCTCAGTGAGCTGTGATGGAATGATTCTGTACTGTCATGTGTAGATCAAAATGACGGCCTCTTATGTTATTTTTATGTTTATGTGTACCAATATTTCTTCCTGGAAAATGCATTCAAGTGATACTGAAGTGCCTTCATGTGTCTTAAGCCATCACTCCAAGCAATTATTTGCAACAGTCAAATTGTGGATTGTTTTCATAATGGAAAAAGTCATTCGCAGCAACTTGCACAAATGAGCAATTTAAATTAAGTCTTAGTTCATAAAAAAGAGCTTAAGAGAGGAACTTGTTAAAGTGCAATGATTCACAACTGTTCATTGCTGTGTTCTTTCCATAGTTCAGAGGTTAAATGATTTTTCTTACAGATCATATCACTTTTAATCTACAGTATTTTCTGTCAGTTCTCATCTTATCCGTAGCCACGTAACTTCTTTTGAGGTATCTGCTAGAGTGGGTGAGATTAATATGTAGTGCAGGGTTTTATTTAGCATTCCCCAAGGCATATGACTCACCCACTCTCCCTCTAGAACAGGAGAAAATTTCAAAATGTTGCCTGACAGAGGCATGTTCTGATGCAAACTAATATTGATACCTTTATTCTGGGGTCCTCAGTATTACTGAAGTCTGGAACACTGCCACAGAGAACAAAAACGTGCATTTATTATTGTGGACATTATTTAAAATTTAGATAAGGTTTAGGATCAAGAGGGATGATTCCTAATTTGGGGTTTAAAATTATGGGTACACATTGAGCTAAAAAAACAAAATTGTTTTTTATAAAATTAAGAGACTTTAAGCCTTTCATGTGCATGTAGTTTCTGCAAAAGGTTTTTTCCCTTCTGTAGGGTAGGAAAGCAGAGTAAATGCAGCCACAGCTTCTGCCCCCAAAATTTATGATCATTCAGTTGCAAATATGTTGAGGTTCTCTGTTTCTGTGCTGTCTTTCAGCACACCTTCACTCTTTATCTTCTTGTTTTACTTCTCCAGTCAATAACCATCCTTTCAGCTGACTGTGACTAGACAGAAATGGCCTTGGAAACATTTGTTAACTTCATTGAGTTCGCCAGTCAAAATCACTGTTGAAGTTCGCAGATGATTCTTTTCACTGAAAAATCTATGACAATACTTCTGTCATCCTATTGGAAATTTCTTGCAGTGATGCATTTGTTTGTTCTACTTTGCCCAAGGAATTAATAAGTCTGCTGCGAGTCGGGACCGTGGCAATATTGTGATATCCAGCCTTCAGCTGCCCCTGTGCAAGTGCAGTTTCCATTTCCTACAGGCTCTTGTGAACATATGAACATGTTACCCAGTTTTTAAATAAGCAAGACAAGTCCAAAACCATATACTTACATTTCTTTTTTTTTTTTTTTTTTTTTTTTTTTTTTTTCTCTCACATTTTTTTTTTTTTTGCCCAGCCCAAATTATTTTAGCACACAGTGCCATAGAAAAGAAAATAAAAAGTCTGTAGTCAGCATTTTTTTCCGTTTCTACTTACTATACATGGAACCGATATTTTTTTTTTTTAATACATATACGCATTTCTTATTGACAGGTATTAAAGTCTTACTAAATTCTGGCTTTCATCATCTCAAAATCAATAGCAGGTGTATCCCAAATTCATTAAATTATTGACTGGACAAAAAAAACCCAGGTTGGACATACAGAACTTTTGGGAAATCTCTTTCCTCTTGCTGAACAGTATTGAGTTTGCATTTAATTCTCTGCTATGTCGTGAGGATTTTAACCGCTGTATTCCCTAAATGTTTCATAACCCCCTTTGGTTCAAATCCCAGCTCTGAGACAGAGAGAATTTAGACTGCTTGTTGAAGATGAGAGCCTCAGTCACTGTGACCTACTGAAATTTTCCTTTAAGTCCACCTATTACTAAGGTTATATTTTGAGTAAAATATTTTCTGTGACAATTTGAACAAAAATATGTGACTAGGAAGAAAGATTTCATTTTCCAGTCCTGCTTTAATAAATTCCTCGTGATTTCTGCAAGTTTTTGTTTCCATGCACAAAATTGACCGAGTACAATTAGAAATGTGTTAGAAATGCATCTGTGGAATACTTCACTAAGCAGAAAAAGTTGAGGATCACATTGTACCAGAGTTCAACATTATAATAATGCTTAATAAAAGTTGTTTTCTTCTGTGTTTTCAACATGACTTAGCAGCTTTCTGTAGCTATTTTTCTCTTACACATCTAAGGGAAGCAGTGCAGTTGGATAAAAATTGTATAAACTAAAAGTTTATGTCTCAATATTTTACAGTTCTGATGACTACATAAGGGTCTTTGAGTTAATTTGTTCACCTGATGGTTACAATGTAGTAATTTTGTAACCTGATGGTTACAATGATTTCTTTTCTATTGCACTGTGTGTATTGACCATTGTGTAAACACCTCATCTGGGGGAATAGGCTGAAATTAGGTACAATTACCTTAATATTCCTTTGTCTAGGAGATGATATTAGGATCAGGATATGTCCTGATTAAATGATATCTATTATTCATATTTTTGCACTTTACTTATTTTGGTAAAGATCTTATTTAATCCTTCCTGGGAGAAGGAGAAAATAATCTACTCAGTGATTAATTTTTTGAGTGTCAGGATACCTGAGGATTTCACGTTCAAAGCATTTCAGTTTCAAAGGATGCAGATGGATATGCTGTGAAATTTTCAAAAGCTGTGAAGTAGCCAATCAACTAAATCAACAAGAGTTTTCTGGAATTCAGAATCCCTGAGTTATGTATTCTCAAAGACTGTGAGTTTTGCTGATTGCTAAGGACTTCAGTAGTCAACCCCCCCCAACCCTGCATATGGTGAAATGCTCCATAAATTGTAGCCATCGTGATTCTGAATTCTTGATTTTGTTTAATTTCAGTGTTGCTTCATATGGTTATAATTTTTATGCCTTTGTGTTACATTTCAGGGATGTTTGGAAAAAAGCTGGAGAAAGAACATGGTCATACCTATGTTCCAGTAAAAGAAGGAGAAACTTTTCTTTTTATTGGTGATTTGAATATGGCTGAAGTGGATAGATGTGGAATGCTTCAGCCTCATGCCTTGATTCAGCAGCATATTGATTATGGAAACTGGTGACCATTTGCTTCTTACTTAAGGTTATAATTTTTGTGCTGTGGCCCATGATGGCAACCTTAAACCACAGAAAAAACAGAAAGCTTTAAAATTAATTGATTAAAGAGAAAAGCATATGGTCCTGGGAGGTTATAAACTGTTTTAGAAAAGAGAAGCAGAAAGTGAAGGAGCTCTGGAGTCTTGGAAGGAAAGAATCCTTCAGCTGCTTTTGATGGAGCTGCTGGATGGTGGCCACACTGATTGGTTATAGAGAGCAGGGATGGCTGAGATACAGAAACTGATCCCCTAAATTGCAGTTGTTTAGCCTCTAACATCCTCTATGCTTTCTTCGCCTTGACAGACAACAGACAAAATCTATAGAAGCTTTATGATACTGGTTCAAATGAACAGCCTTTAGAATAAAAGCATAGAAGATGGACACTGAAGGATAATTCAGTTGATTTGGGCAATTAAGGTAATTACAGAATCACAGAATCTCAGACCTGTTGAGGTTGGAAGGGACTTCTGGAGATCATCTAGTCCAAGATGCCAAGGCAGTGCCACCTAGAGTAGGTGACAAATGACTTACTTTCCAAATGACAATTTAAATTTTGGCAATTAAAATATATTGTGTTCCTTCACCAGAACCTGTGTAAATATGAAGTTTCCAGTCCAGAATCAACAGATTAGTGTTATAGTTCATTCTGTTACAGGAAGATCAATATTCTGTGTAAATACTTCACTGTTATCATAAATATGCATTAAAGTCTTGTTCAGATACGAGCATGTCATCTTATATGACATGAAAAAAAATGTGACTTACAAAGAAAACATTTTGAATGATCTGTACTGTTCTTGCTTCTTTTAATGCAGATGAATTGTATGAATTTTTTCACTAGGTCATACTTCATCCCATGAAGGAATGACACAAGGCATCAGGTGAATATCATGTTAAGGAACAAGATGTAAAGTGACATGCAAAGCTAACATCTCAATGCTGTCCTGTTTTCTTCCCAGAACTATATTCTTTTTGAGACAGGAAAAATTTTATTCTTTCACAAAGATTTCAGAGTTAAGATCTCAAAATCCCTAGTGCTTAAAAGGGTTGATGCTTCTTTCTTTTGAATGGTTTTGAATTCTTTTAAAACAGAACCTAGCTAAAAATTAAAAATTTTTACAAAACAGATCAAATCAAGAACAATGCTGATCATGCAATTCAGGAATTTAATATAACTACTTAAGAGTTCTAAAATAGAGAAAAATTCATTGTAAACACACAGAAAGAAAAAGTATGCATTATTTTATGAAGTTCTGGGAAGGAAGGATTTGTTGATTTGAGCAGGGAATAACTGCATTATTCATGAATTTTCCTTTAACAGTATTTCTCTTAAAGACCTGCTTGTCCTTGTTGAGATGTACACTAACATCTAAAGAAACAAGATTCTCTTCCCATTTGGGCAAAAACAATACAAATTGCCAGCAACAAAGAGCCCATTTAAAAAATTTTATTTTATTTTGTTTCACTTTTTAGGTGGCCTCCTTTTAATTCACCAGGAGCTGTGTCATCTGGAGAGCCAGGAAGAGTATTGCAGCAAATAGAGGAGCACATCCCCTCATACTCTGTGATGATCTCTGCTGGTTTTTTCTTATTGAGATCAGCTCATTTTTCCTTTTATCTGTGATGAGTGATGATTGTGTGCATTCTCAAACTGATTTGTACTTCTTTTGACCATGCTTTACTTATTTCCAAGTCTGTTTGGAGCCAGTTTTATTACAAAAAGTCCTTTATCATCAAAAGCTTTGTAAAAACGTAGTATCTTAATTGCAACAGAAATTTTGAGCAAAATATTATTTGTTAGAAAACGTGTGGGTATTCTTAATTTTAAAATGTCAATCCCAGTTCGATACTTCCATGGATATTTGTATTCCAGATTTTCTGTTGACAGAACTGTTGATTCTTCAACTGAGGTTAAGCCTGGAAATGTACAATGCTTCAGTGTTTTGTCACTGTTATTAAATAAATTACATTTTCTTTCTCAGTTATGATAGGCAAAAGCTTACTATTAAAGAAATTCATAATTTTTAGTATGTTGCCTATATGAACCCAGCTGCTGGCAGCTTCATTATCAAGCCTAAGCTCCAGCTAGGGTTTGAAGTGTCATATTATAGCAATCCTGTATTTAATACATGAAATAATTACTATTTAACTTTCCACTACAATAGGTAGCAAGTGAAAGGGAATAGGAGAAAATATAGTGTTTGAAATTTAGTACAGGTTGAAAATCTTGCTGTTCTTACAGCTAAACAGGAAAGAGACACACGAGATTTATTATGACATTGAGAGTTCCCTGAACTGCAGTCTCATGTGGTCATTCAGATGAGCCCTTGGGGCTCATAACCAGACATGGAACTGCTGTGGAACTGCATCAAGGATGAAGCTAGAAATGAAGTATTTTCTGTGACACACAAGTAGCTGTTTGCTCACCAGGCTGTATTGTCATTTAACACTTCATTGACTCTTATCTGCTGTCTGATGCTAGAGAATCTTCATCTCCTTTTCCCTTTTTATTTTCAAGGACATTTTGCAGTATTCGCCTCAAACTTCCTTTTTTCAGATTCCCTGGTTACCATCTACAGAAAGATAGTTTGCTTCCACTTCCAGCAATAAGTTTTTTTTCCACCAACAATCAAGAATATTTGAGCCATAGTATAAGCAGACATATGTCTTCACCAGGGATTCAAAACTTCCCACCAAGTGATACGAAGTTCCACTACATCCTTAATATGAGAGACCTCTCCAGTGGCTTTCAGGTCTGTATCATGGGCTAATGTACCTGACAACATTCCATTATTGCTGATCTTTACAATCTAATAATGGACGTTGGATTGTGGACTGATGAAGAACAGATGCTTTTTGTACAAAGTAGAAGATAGTCCCTGCCCCAAAGTGACCATGGTCAGGTAGAGCAGATGGGTAGAAAGCTGAGACAGAAAATGTATTTAGCGAAAATAGAGCAGTGTTTGCAAAAGTTTGCAAACTTTGTAAAGTTTGCTGTACTTACTTTTTTGGTTGGTTGGTTTTTGAGAAAAGAAGGTCAACATTTCAAAGAGTAAAACAACTTTTGAATGACGAGGTAGAACAAAACAGAGATTGAAGAAGCTCTGAAACAATCATAAAATCACAAAATCATTTAGGTAGCAAAAGACCTCTAAGATCAATGACACCAGCCATTAGTCTAGCCCTGCCACGTCCACCTTTAAACCATGTACCTAAGTGCCACATCTACACATGTTTTAAATACCTCCAGAGACAGTGACTCAACCACATCCTTGGGTATCCTGTTCTAGTGCTTCACAACCTTTTCCATGAAGCAGGGGCTTCAAAAGGTAGATGAACACCAGAGCAAAGATTAAAGACAGAGGAAAGGATATAACAGGGTCAGCAAATCCTGGCCTCTCTTGAAAAATCAGGTGAGTCTGATCCTGGTTTGTTTTTATCTACTTTCCTGTTCCTTGGAGTACAGCTCTGTTCTTTTACAGAATATTTTGTCTACCCACCCCATGGATCACTGTGAAGGCAAAGAGGCAAGGACTTGTCAGGTCCTCCTGTACACCACACACTTTGTTTAGGTGGGGTTGCACTGGCCCATCATGCATGTTTGCACCCATCCTGGCTTAGAAGTTGAGAAAGACGGATGTTTGAGGTGACATTTGAGAAAGTGAAAATTTTGTCATGATAACCTCTGTCTTGTTTTCTTGAGCAGTACTGAAAAACAGGGTTAGTGACCATGGAAGGTCCTGGCAGTGCTGATGCTTCTGTGTGTCCTGTACTGTCCTGGAGCCCCAAGCCATGATGGCCCACCTAAGTGTTCTGGTGAGTGTAGAGCAGACATTTGTTTTAACTATATTTTGCCTCTTCAGCTGGCTGGAGAACTGCTAATTTTAGAGACATCCTGGTTCATGTTCAAGAATATATAGATTCAAGCACAATGTCTATTGGATATCTACAAAGTATAACTAATGTCTTTGCAGAATCTATCAGCTGGTCTTCCTTAAGACATCCTAGTTTGATGCCAGATGACAACATTACAAAAGAAAATATTTTTTTGTGTTTAGGGCATTTTTTTGCTACACCCAAGTGTTTACAGCAAACAAATGATATTCATTGTCTCTGGATCATGAGTCAGCATGTGTCTATGGGGATAAACTAGTGGGAAGCAAAGACTGTAATTTCTGTTATAAAATGGTGATGGACACTATGGACAAGTATTCTGAGGTGTGTTGGTGGCTGGAAAGTATTTTGCCTTGTGCCAGCAAGTTAAAAACTGAGCTGTCTTATTTATTGGAACTCAATGGAGCAGTTGAGGAGGTCCTAGAGAGCTACAATGACATGCCTGCTTCTGTGAACCCAGTCGTGTCTGGGGGTGCCATGCAGCAGGTGTAACTGAAATATCTATAAAGGAAACATGTAATCCATCATGATGCTAACTATGCTTGCATGAAGTCATTGCATTTTGCTGTTCAGGTGTTGTTGCTCTGCAAACTCATAACACTCTTAATGGAAGGTTTATGTAGGGCACCATGCAGCAATAGAGCTGATACACAGACTTCATTGGTGCCCTTGTGGAAGAGCTCAGTGTTAAAAGTAACTCCATTTTTTTTTGAGCAGAGATTCACCAGGTTTTTTTTGCACTCCACAGAAATTAACACAACTTATTTTCTGAGACTGGAGAGATAATCTATAATGCTGTAGTTTGCCTTATCTTTTAATTAGTTAATGATGTATCAGGCCTTTATAAGAAAAGCAATATTTGTCTTCTGTTTCCAAGAAAGGGAAAATGCTTTTAAGATTAGATTCGTTGAAAGCAAGAACAATACCTTAAGCATATAGTAAATAATGCTGCTGCATGGCAGACTGGAGTTGTTTTGCTGCTCAGCCTTATATTTTTTAATATCTAAACCAGCCAAGACTTCTAAGTGTCAACATAGATTTATTTTATTTATCCATACCTTTTTTTTTCATATGTATGCTTACCTCACCTCAGTTTAATGTAATTTTTTTTTCATGTCAGGCAATATCCTAGCACCCATCATGGCTGCAAATCTCAGCTTCTGTTTCTAAAATCTGATTTACTACATTTGCTTTGTTTTCCTGCCCAGAAGAAAACCAGACAGTTTTCAGAAGATGAAGATTTTGCTGAGTAAGTGAGGCACAGACTTCGTTGTTGCTCCTTGTCATTATTTGTAGTCTTTCTTCAACAGATACCATCACTCTGGTCATGTGTAATATCAGTGATTTCCAGAAAGACAGAGGCCCCGGCTAGCAGAGATTAGCTTTGTTGAAGCAGTTTGTATTATTTGCAGTGTCAAATGGTTTAACATACAAACTTTTCTTCTCAGTGAGTTGTACTAGGATTTCAGTGTCATCGTTTTTCACTTTGCACATAATCAGACAGGAGCTGTGTAAGAGAACGTACTCTTGGCAAGCAATCTATTGTAGGAGTTTTGCTCAAAGAGGATTAAAGAAATGCTTAAATTTCAAAGATATCATGTGGACCTTTCATAGGGACTGTAGATTTTTTTTTAGGCTGATTTAGTGGTTGATGTGATAATCATCAGACCTGCAGACAGAAGCCTTCTCAGGTATCACTAGTTTTGCTTGAAAATGTTGGTTAAGCCATTATCTTCTCTCTGAACTCTGGTGACTGAGAGTGGTATCTCAGTTTGACAAACAAAGTGGTGGGGTGTCTTAGGCTTACAGTTTGGCAGTCATGGAAAAATGGTTGTGAAATTAAATCCTGTAAGTTTTTTTCTGCACCTTTTATGGGGTTTTTTATGGATCCATTGTGAAATCATGAATAAGGCTGACAAGGTTCTACAGTAAAGTCAAAGAGAATTGGGTTCCAGTAATGTTTTGGTTGGACAGGTTTTTAGCTCTTTATTAGATGCAACCAGATTAGACACATTATACCTTTATTTAAGAAGGTTGTCATCAATGTTTTTTTCAAGGCTTTTTTCAATAAATTTTTTTCAGTGGCATGAGACATAAAGATAATGAAGGGGATATTTCATTGATACATGTAGGAAAAAAATAAGCAAAAGGTCCAACCTGCTGTCATTAAGCTCTGATTTTTCATCCCTTAGAATCTGCATCTGATTTTAAAAAATGAAATTTTGAAAATAATTTTTAGATGCTTATATAAATTCTTAGAATATAAACTACAAGAGATTTCTTTCAATGTCTCAAACATAGTTTTCTGTGGGAGAAATTAACACAATAAACAGATTTTTAAATTTTTGCAATTAGATCTTGTCTAATTTTGGGGCAAGTCCTCATCTGGCATCATTCTTCTGATCAGCAAATAACAGCATGCTTTAATTAGTCTGGGAGAGATACTCAAAGAGTTAATTGACGTTTGATGCAAATTTGTCATTAAGTGATTCATTGTCCTTTAGCCTTTGTGGTGCAAACTGCCAGTCGTGAAATTCTCATGTCCTCCTACAGGCCAGTCAATCTCCCTTCAAATTCACTAGGTCTCTGTTCTGAGTTCTGTCAGGGCCCATCAGAATCCTGGTGGGATGCTTTGGAGCAACTCAGAGTAAGGGAAGTGTAACCAGACAGCTCTGGTCATTGGCAGACCTTCAAGATTTGATAAAGGAAGAGAACCTTTCTTTCCACTTGCTTGACTATTGCAAGCAATAGCAAATGCTGAGGTGAAGGTAATGTACTTTTAGGGGTCAGGAGAATGTTATCTCAAAAACAGACAAAAAAAAGAAAGGGACTGGTGGGGGAGGGGGGAAGTAGGTTTTTATTGGTGCAATAAAAAGGAATTGAGAAACTTTGCTAAGAAGGTTGTTGAAGTTACTTTATGTTGCTGTCACTATATTGATGTTTTGTCATCAAGTGCTGAATCAGTCCTATCCTATAAGCTTCTAGGGGTTATGAACTTCTGATTGGAGTAGGTGGTAAACAGAGCTTGTCTGGACTGGCAGGATACATCTGCTCCCTGGAGGTTTTCCAAATTACACGGAGGAAACCAGGGCCTCAGGGTAAACTAGTAGATATTAGTTGAGTCTGTTGAGTTCATGACTTCAGGAATGTGTTTTGTTGTTGCTCAAGCTTGATAAAATCACAGGCAAAACAGTGGAATTTACGCTAACCACTCCTCCTTGCCAGGCTGAGTCCTACGTGAGCAAACAGCAAAAGGGGGAGCATTCTTGTCTTCATTCTATGTGGACAAGAAATATTTCCAAATCTCAGCTGTGGTTGAATAAGGATCTGATTGTGGCCAAATTTGGTGGATGCCAGTCCCCAAAAAGCCCTTCTGCTACCTTGGTCCATGGCCAACCTACCACAGTGTGTGTAGCTCAGGGCTTTCTCAGCCTCTGCTTTTCAGACGGAGGTAGATGCTGTTCTGCGTTGAAAAATGCAGCATATTCCTCAGTGTGTTCATGGTGTCTAACTTCTTGTGCCCTCCTTCTCTGGTCAGATGAGGTGCAGTGTAAGATGTGGACTTAAGTGATCATTTCCTCCCTGCTGTTTCCAAGAAGGAAAATTTCTAAGCCTCTGTTAACAAGCCTGAAGGTTTGCTCTGCTAGGTTTTGTGACAGCTTGGTCATAACAGCAAGCATTGACCTTATTCTGTATTTCAAATGTGGTCACAATCAAATGCAACTGACGTGGGTTGTTTTCTTTCTGGAAACCCAAGCCAAAAAGCATTCCATGTTTATACCACATGGTCCCACACCATGTCTCCTTCAGGGCAACAGTGCATGCCTCAGTTTTGTTGGGGTTTTCTGCAGCTACGAAAGCTTTCCTAAATAAATTCACTAACCAAAACAAAAAAAAAAGGTCTTTCAGAAACAACAGAATTTAAAATGGATCTGATTCTTCAATGCCATTCCCACACATTTTTTGGTATGGTAATGGCTGTTCTTGATGGGAGCTCTCATGGCTGCAATATCCCTTTTTAGTACATTCATGAGGAGATTTCTTCAGTCTTTACCACTAGGTCATGTCAAAACCTCTGTGTCTGATACAGGGGGGAAAAAGGTAAACTGCATTTCAGTTTGGATGTTATACAACAAATTAGTGATATGTAAATAAACTGAAAAAGTAAGGAGAAGTCAGCAATGCATTGCCACCGTGAGCATGTATTTCACACTGTTTCTGTATCAACATTTTAACAGAATATGAGTGATTGTCTCCTTTCCTTACAGGTAGATCTTGCCAGTCTGTGCATCAAGACAGGTGCCCAGAACATGCCCACAGTGTTTTTGCTGACAGATGCCCAAGTTCCAGATGAATGCTTTCTTGTGCTGATTAATGACTTGGTGGCATCAGCTGATTAAACCAACAAATTTCTTGAAAGATATTTTCCAATGACAAATGATCTGTGTTTTCACTGAACTTTAAAGAGATTATTTCTCTTTCAGGTATTTGTAGGGGGAGATTTTAGAGAGGCCATGTCAAACAGTCCAACTTCAGCATTGAGTCAAACTTGGTTAAGAAGGCACAGCCCATTGAGGAGACAAATTGCTAAGGCTTGTCATGCATAAGTGCATTGATCTGGGGGGAAATGAGAATGTCCCTTTGACTTAATGGTATGTTTGCTTTGGTGTGATTTCACTAATTTCAAGCAACGTCCCCATGACTGCTCAATGTAGCAATGAAGCTTCACCCATGTTTTGAAGAAGAATCTGGACTCTGAATGTGGGAATAGGATGGAAGAAAAAATGCACACCTGGACAGCTGGAGTGCATCTTGAAAGATTTTTTTTAAAGTTATATTTACTTTTGCAACCAAACTAGTAAACAATTTACCATCGGCCTGTGAAAAAAAAGTTCTGAGAGGAACATAATTTATAAGTGAACTTCCTATCAGGGCGAATTCAAAACAAACTTGTTTCCTATCCCTTAAAAAAATAGAAAAGAAAAAGAAAAGAATAGTTCCTTTTAGGCAAAAACACATAAGGAACAGGAGGAGACTGGTTTGTTACTAGATATATTTGGCATCATACCATAGCTCTGGTTCTGTGCTTAAACCCCATTGGGCTAAATACCATGCAGAAGATTATTTGTCATGTGTTACCTACCCCTTTGTCTTTTCACAGGAGAGGTTCCAGATCTGTTCAGTGATGAAGACATGAAGGTCATAGTTGCAGGAGTTAGAAAGGAAGTCTGAGCCCTGGGCCTGATGGACGTCAGAGGGCACTCCTGGAGGTGATTCCTGAGAGTGTGGCTGCAGTAGAAAGTAAGGCACATTTCAGGGGCAAGAAACAGTCATGAGCTGATCAAAATAGTAACACATCTCAGTTATCTCATAACCCAGCATATGTTGGCATACTTCTCTTCAAAGCTTACTTGCTGGCATGTGACACCGGATTTGCTTCTCCTGTGTTACCCCTGTAATAACGTGCCTGTGTGGAGACTTGGTGCACACCAAGTTTTGTTCCTAGATCTGGCTGTTGACTTCCTACCTGTTCATAGGAAAGTCACATAGCTGCTCTGTGTCATAGTTTCGTGTCTTGGACATAATGAGGCACTTCAGAGTGCTCGTGAGGAGTTTGTGGTGCTGTTAATGCAATTGTAAATACTCTTCCTGATCATACAGGAATTCTGTAGCAATTCAGGATCTGTACTCAACTCTTAAACTTTTGCACAAATGATTCAAATGCCACAGAAAATGTTAATTCTTTCTACTTTTCCTATGCCATATAAAACTGGAAAAATTAAAGTATCCATGTAGGTGTTTTCAGATTGAAAACTGTTTAGCAATACACCTAATATGATTCCCTAATTGCAGTGTCTCTCTCCTAAACTGTTTCTGGAGGGGAACTGTAGTTCTCTCCTGAGAGCTGGAAAGCAGTAGCTGGGAAAACTGATTTGAACTTTCAGGTTATGTAAAGCTTCAATTCACACATCATCTGAAACATTTGTGTAGCTGATAAGAAAATGAGAAGTTTGAGAACCCTTAAGCCTTAAGAATGAGAATTTTTTAAAGGGATGTATGCCTCATACTTTCAGTATTAAATGATTTGCTTGTTTGAGGATTAGAAGAGACTTCCTATAGCAGACTATTCCACAGTGATCTTCTGTGTAGGCTTTATTTCTCAATTTGATGAGGTGTTTAACCACCACTGTTCTAAAGAGCATTCTGATTTGACTGTGAGTTTTTTACCAAGTTCTTATACTTTATAACATACCACTTTCTCTTCCCCCCCTGCCCTGCTTCTCTTTTTCCAGTCCTGCTTAAGTTTTGCTGAAGTTCCCTCCTAACTCTAATTTTGTTGCCATTACTTCTTCATTCCACAAATTTCTTCTGCAACTTAAAGGCCAATGGAGACTTGTATACGATCTAGTGTGACATATTCTGTATCGTTTTCAATTTTACAGACTTCAGTGGCATGGTCAATAGTGGTGCTTACCTTCTGCATTTTTCTTTCTGGCAGGGTCTCTGTCTCTGTTTCAGTAGTATTGTTTGTATACATTTTTAAGAAAGGACGGGGAAAAATATTTCTCATACCTCTCTTCATTTTCTTCTTTCACATTTTTACACTTTATGTTTTCCTTATTCCCACAGTAATTTCTTCTTTTATTTTCTTTCCTTTCCTTCCTTTTTTTTTTTCTTTTCTTTTTATGGGCTTTTTGAAACCCAGCTTTCAAACTCCTTTTACCTTGCAACAATTTCACCAGTCTCCTACTGTGCAAATTAGCACTTCTGGAGGCAAGAACAGGAGATGTTGTATTCATGTTGAAGGGAAGCAAAGTAGTGACATTATAGTACTGAAGGAGACATAAATTTTGTGAGTTAACGCACTTTTATAGATGAACTTCTAGTTAGTGCAGGGTGACCTATCACCTCCTCATTTCCCCAGATCTGAAGAATAAAAGACCAATATAATGTGAAAGAGAACAAAAGAGCGAATTTAGACAGTTTCATAATGTTGAAGTTCAATGAAGTGATATACTTCCTTTTTTCTGTTTCATTTTAGAAAAATCAACATCCTACATTAAGCCGCATTTTCCCTTGTGTTCACTTGTAATCTTATATCCTGCAGTTCTGTTTATGCTGAGGAATCTGTAGCTCAGGAACCAAAACTACACAGTGCTGTTCTTTGAATCTCTTTGGTTTTGTGTTGGTTTTGTTTTGCTTGTTTTCAATCTGGACATTGCAATCAATTCTGCTGTTAATGTACTGAGAACACACCATGTGTGTAGGTGCAAATTCGAGTTGAAAGTATGTCAGGTGAAGACAATGGGTTGCACCATTATAAAATATGGGTCCACAACTGAAAGGTATCTGAGGACAGATAAGCACCTGAGAATTTCAAAAGCTTTCATAATGAATGATGAAATAAATTATAAAGGAAGAATAATGCTCAAGCAAACAAAATTGATGAACACTGTAGATGTTAATGTGCTGATGGGTCTAAGGCACACACAAGATGAGACATTTCTGAAGCTCAGTGATTTGCTTGGGTTCCAGAATGTTTTCAATATCCCAAATCTCTGTGCAATAATCTCTCAAATTCTCTGGACATCAACAACATTTCTTGGAAAAGTAGAGGTCAGAAGAAGAACTTATTTCTCAAAAGCATGAATAAGATGAGATCAGCCAGTCTTGCTGTCTCTGGAGCTCCATCTGATTTTACTTTACTTTTACTTTATTTGTCATGGTAACCCTTCAGCTTTTCTCCGAAGATGTGAACACCATGCCTAAATGCCCTCATGCCCTACACAAGCGTATCCTCAAATGAACTCTTTCCAGTAAGTATACTCTTTGCAGCATCTCGTCTTCGCATGTTTTCCAGGTTCTCACTTCAATCTCCTCAGTGCTCTTAAACATTACTATGTGTTCCAAAGTCAGACACGTTAAATGATTTTTTTTTAACTGAATCGCTGTTATTCAGTCCATGTGCAACCAGTTTTCTTCATGAGCTGCTGATGGTTACTTCAAATACTTGCTTCTCCATCCTTGAGCAAGTTTCTTCATAGTGTATTTTCCTTATGTAAAGTTTATAGTCCCTCAGTGGCTGTTGTGAAGTCCCAGCTTTAAAAACTAAATTTTTTAGGTTTAGAGGAAAGCCATTTCTTCAATTTCCTTCCAGCTTGGCATGACTAATTTAGTCATCACATCCTTATAATGGTCTCCTCTTTCTGTAGTCCTGTCAGGATTTAGTTGCCACCCCATTTTCTATGGAATTTAGTAGTATAGTAATTTCATGCTTCAACCAGAATTAAAGTCAAACATCGGCAGAGTGGGTGTCCTGCATTGCCACAGGCAACCTTGTCTATATATTAATGATTACTTTTCTTTTAAATTATTGTCTTTCATTCCCAAATCCTCGTTCATTTGGACACATTAGCCTTTTCCTTGTGGTTTGTCTTGCTACTCATAGAATATCTATTTTTATCTGTGAATCTGAGAGGAACTTCTAAAGCCTCATCAGAGCTCAGTTTTGGCCAGCTCTCATGGTTTCTCCTTTGAGGGTATAAATACACATCTATCTGCTTGAGTGCTTAAATCCCAGCCAAAAAGAACTATGTTTTTAAGGTTTATGGCTCTATGTTAAACTAATACTGACCCTAGATTTGTTTTGGATTTTGCTTTGGGTTTACTTTTTGTTGTTTGTTTTGTTTGATTCAATGGGGAGTAGCTATTGAGGATTCTAAGTTCGGTAGCACAGAAAACATCTGTTTCTTCAGTTGGCAGGCTGTTACAGAGTTCCTGTTTCTGTATGAAAAGCTCCAGACTTTTCTGATTTGGATGTCAGCCATCTCTTCTTGAGCACTCAGAGAGCTGACTTTTAAGGATACATCTGTGTAAGTAAAATTATGAAGGGCATTTTGTGGTCCTGAGGACTAGTAGCATGAAAAGGCTGGTATCCATATGGCTTAACTTCTTCTGTGCTCTGCTCACAAAATGATGGTGGTGGCCTAGAGCTGGTCAGGACTAATTCCTGGTCTGTGCAGCTCCTCATTCCTGCCACAGCACTGCCTAGCTTCATATCGGAAAACCGTGAGAGTGCACTAACACTTAAACATCAGACCAGTGGCTAAGTATGTGCCAAGGTGCTCCTTAGTTTTCTGTCTTGCTCTGTTCAAAACACTTAGTGAACCTAGAGGGCTTGCAGATTTGAGATGAACAGGAGGAGTTTGAGCCAAAAAATATAGTGTAAGATGCACAACTGTAGAGAGAGTGACATGTGTGAGGCTCAAATGGACACTTGAGAAAACAGGGGGTTTGTGTTCTTAGGAGTGGTGAATACTACATGGAAGTTGATACTGATTTCACAAGATAACAGTTCTTCTTTCTGCAATGATTGTCTTTATTACTCCATTGTGTGTGTTTAAATCTCAAAAATCCTCAAAGAAAAGGATCTGTCTGTCTTCAAGACTTACTACGTTTTTCTATTTCTAGATGAAATACCTTTACTGTGATATTTATATCCTGGTTGTCTTGCAAGACATTCTTGCAAGACATTCTTCATTATTTACATGGAGAACTTCCTATTCTTTGGGTTTTTTCCTCTGTCAAATTAAACTGTAATGTATGGCTTGGACAAAAGATAAATGTTTTCAAAATAAGACCTTCTTGCTTATGCAAAGATTGTTCAAAATGTAGTCAGTAATAATTACTCAATTTTCCTCACAGCTCTTTTGCTGGCAGATCACATGGCATCTTCATTATTCTGTGTGCAGAGCAAGCAGTGCACAAGGTCCTTTGTAGTATAGGGAATTCACTGGGGAGAATGCAAATGAACCCTGTAAACATGCCATATCAAATCTATGCCTGGTGTGAATTTACCAAACTTCACTAAAGCTAAAGGAGAAAGAGGAGTTATTCTGTGATCAGGATCTGGTTACATTCTTTTTTATGACTACCTTTTCAAGTACATGCTGTATCCTATTTTTTTGTTCACAGAATGTAATTAACAAATCCATATTTATCTAATCAGGGTATTATATTATATCCAGAGCTGTGCTGGAATTTTCTGTCTAAAAATACAGTATAATAAAATATATGTGTATTAGATATGTGTTTTAAGGAAAAATAATGGAAATTATGAATAATATGTGACAGTTTGAGTTCTAGGACCAGATATTGCAAGAAGTAATTTATTAAATGATTAAGAAATTGTTCTTCTACACTTCATCCTGTCACAATAATCTACAAAGTTTTTTTGTAAGTAATTCATTTTACCTATCACTACATTTTTATTGGATTTGATCATTTCTCTTCATTCCCTATAAGGTTTCTAGAATTCAGTTTTGCAGAATTCATCTACTTTCTCTCTTCTTGCCTTCGTAACAATTTAGTTCAATTGCTACCTGCTACTTTTAAAACCTGTACTTGTAAAATTGTACTTATGCATTTGAATATATCTGCCGAGGACAAGGAGAGAATAGAGGAGTTCTGGGTATCACTTAGTAAATCTAGAATTTAGATGCTAGAGTAAGGTTTAAAGTAAACAATCCTAAAAGCCTAGTATTGCCTTCTAGGAATCTGCAGTTCGTATAAACTAACAATGCAACTCCTTGTATATACAAGTAATTATTCTAAATCACTCCTCACAAATTACATTGGATAGGTAAAGCATACTCTCCCCTAAAGTTCAATGTAAGATTGATATAAATAGTAATCATCCCATACAAACAATTTTTCAATATTCAGTGAGATTAAAATATTACTTAGTATATAAGAATAAAGAAAACACAAAACTGATTTTTCTCCTGGCAAACAGCCCAAGACTTTGATTTGAGCTCTTCTTGCAGCCCAGTCCTTAGAGAGTTAAGTCCAAATATGAGCAATGTGAGGAGCGTAGGAGGGTGTAGAGGATGAAACTTCAAGCAAGTCTGTGTATGGTTTGCAGCTTTGGAGGTGTGATAGATTCAGTTTGGCACCCCTGCTATAGCAAGGGCACTTGTGAGCAGCACATCAAAGCAGGGACAGGTGTCTCCAGGCTCACCATTGCTGCTGCTACCCATTGCAGGGATGGGGTACAGGTCTGAGAAGGTGGCCACTAGAGAAATAAAGAAGAGAAAATTGGGTTCCCCAGGCTTCAACATTGCACACTGTGAGTTTTTGTATTACAACTGAGCATAGAATTTTTTCAGAAGATGAGGTGGCATGAGGGAGAAATGCCTATCTGAAGGATATGTAATGTAACCAACAGCCAAACTCAGAAAACTCAACAATGTTCAAGAGTTGTGAAACAGACCTAGCAGGTTCTTCCTCTACATTTTTTCTTCTTCTCTGATTCAGAGTTTGGTGGTAGAGACCACTTACTCTTGTATCTTTTTTACTGTTTCTTCTGTGTGTGCCCATCTTTATCATCAACAGTAAATTCCAAGGTCTTTCTGTATCTTTGTACAGTTTCAATAAAATTTTCACCACTTGGCTGGAATTCTACGTGGGCATTTCAGCCATTTGCCTCTTCAATCATTCAAAGTAGATGATTTCTTCTGTACCTTAAGCCAACTTGCTGATTGGCCCATCTCTGTAACATTCTTGGACTACCTGTGTATTCTTTGTTTGACTAGGTTCTACTGTATAGGTTATTTGCATAAATTCCTGGTTTGTGTTTTCTAGTGCAGAGATGTATTTTTAGAAACTATGAGAGAGTGGCAATTCTTTTCTAGCTTCCATTTTATCTTCTTTCAAGACACCATTGAACCATTTTCCATTGTTACTGTCTCCTGATCATTTCATCTCTTCTATCTGACTGCTTTAAAGTGTTAAGTATTGAGCCAGGTCAACCTCTTCCTTTCATTTCTTATTTTTTTAATTTACTGTCTTTCAATTTTCTGCTCTTCTTCTTTTTTATCCAATTTTCTCTTACAGGAATATCAATTCCCAATTAGCTTAAAGGAAGAATAAATTTGTCACTTCCCTGACATGCCTGATTGGGCTCTGTCCTGGCTCTTGTGGCTGTTGGACAAGTTATAAACTCCTATGAAACATTTTGGATGTTTTCTATTGGAATTCACATCAGTGACATAGTTTGAGAGGCCCTGTACAGTAAAAATCACTCCTTTAGTAAGAAGCATGGAGTCTCCATTCCTGTCTTAACAGTCTGATGTCTGTCATTTTACCAATTAACCAAGAGCACATACAATGGCCAAAGCATGTGCTAACTGCAGTAAATAGGTTCACAAAATCAGCTGAGGACTAGAATAATCCTTCCTTCTCAAATGCAAGCTGCTTTATGTAGACCTGGTGATATCAAGACCCAGGCACAGCTTTATTTTCCTTTGAATATTTTGGCCTACCCTTTTCGTACGTCTCTTTCCACTTTTATTAAGAATGGTCCCTTAAAATGTCCGTGCAAACTAAGATCCAAATCTCCTTTTCTTCCTGCTTTTTTAGAGGGGTCACACTGCACATAAAGAAGCTTGGATAGATTTAGAAACTCCATAACAGGGTTTCTGTCACCATGACCAGCTGAATGTGCACCTTCTGGCTGTCTGCATGCCAGCCAGTCCGTGTCAGTCCCTGATAAGCCGGCCTGCTTTAGCATCTATAGCTATCAAACTGAGTAACTGATACCAATATGGAGAGAGCAGAAGGAAGCTGCAGAGGTGCCAGGTTTGTACAAGGGAAAAGGAGCAAAATCTATTTGCCCAAGGTTACTGACAAAGTTTATTAGCTGCCAAATTTGGCTTGGAGCCTCAGCTGTGTACTGCCTGGTGCTTGACCATGGTTCATTGCACACCTCTCTTTGATGGCCTCAGCTTGCCCTGTGATTCTTTTCTCTCCCTGTTCCCTCCCTCCTCTCTGCAGATTGTCCTGTGTTTCTGTCCCGCCAGTGCCATGCTGTGAGCATGAGCTGGGAACTTCACAGCCATAGTTAACTGCCCTGCTATTGACTGGCCTCATGAGTGGCCATGGGAAGCCCTTCCCTCCAGCAGCAGGAAGTTCATTGAGGAAGCTGAGGGGGTCGAGGTACAGTTTCAAGCTCATCAGTTTCCTAAGAAAGCAATGGAGATCACTGAAAGATCAATAACTGAATAAGCTGAGAAAAAACAACGCTCTTTTTACTCCTTGCTGCGTACTTACTGCCTTTGGTGTTGTTCCAAGTTCACCCCTGCTAAAAGTTGAATTTTAATGGTATGTCACTGCCTGATTCCTTCAGGAGAATTCAGGGAACTGTCTAGCACCGGCAGAGAAGTGAGGGACAGAGAAGCATGTAATTCAAAACACTCTCTTTGCAGAATCCTTCCATTCAAGACTTTTTAGGATCTTATAGATACAGAGTTTATTAAACCTTTCAAATGCAGTTAAATATATTCAGTAGAGCTGTAGCAAGTAATGCTGAAATATTGCTGGGCACAGTCCAGGTAAACCAAAGAGTTTTTCATCTATTCAGCCATTAGACAGGTGGAAATTTCCCCTGGAAAGGCAATCCATGGCACCACATGGTAAATGCATGTAACATTTTAATATCTGGGCAATTATTCTCCTCTTGTTGCTGATTGATGCAGAGTGTGACATGTTTGTTTTCAGAAAAAATACAAACAAACCAAATGCATTAGTGAGTTTCTCTTCAGGGGAAAGGAATATTCTCATATTCTTCTAAGAGTTTTAGCAAGCTGCCTCTGATGTCCCTCCTAGCACGGGACAACATGGAGCAACTTCCATGCTGGCAGTGAGACTGCTGGAGTTTTCACGTAGATTTGGAAAATGCTCACTCTCCTTCAGAGATGGCCATTGCAGAAGTTTCATTCTGGAGTGCTGTTATACTTGAGACCACTTATTTATATAGGGGGTTTTAATCAGGTAAGGCTGAGGATTTCAGGAATTCCCGCGGAGGTGCTGTCTGGTTTTAGTTGAGTGCAGCACCGGGCAACTCTGCATTTGCAGTGTTTACCCTCCATTCGGACCCATACAAAACAGAGCAGTGGTCGTGAAATGGAGGTGAAGGGGAGGGCGAGGGCTGGCTGGAGCTGTTTCGGGGATCCCGTGGGCGCTCCCGGCCCCGGGCGCTCCCGGCTCCCTGGCTGCCGCTCCTGTGGCACTCCGGCGGCACACGGATGCCTCCTGTAGGACTGCGGGGGAGGGAGAGAGGTTTGCAAAGAAACCTGGCGTTTGTATGTCCCTTCAGCTGCTCCTGCTTTCTTTTTAACAGACTTAGAGTGTCATCAGAACAGTTTTATGTTGTGTGGTGGTGGTGGGGGGGGGCAGCTTTTATTCAATTGCATTATTTTTTTAATGCAATACCAACTTCTTATTTGAAATAAACAGATATTGCTGCATGGAGAAAAGAAATTTCTTTTTTTTTTTTTTAATTTGAGCATTATGTTCCTCAATAATTCTTTTCTTTTTAGATAGTTAATAAGATTTCTCTGATCTTTCTTTGATGAGTTTCTTTTTTCACATTGGTGTTAGCTGCTCCTGGTAAGTATCTTCCCTGTTTGATTCCTAGCAAGTGAAATAAATGTCAACTAACAAAACAGCATGACACTTTATTGACAGGGAATTAAGGGGTTTGTGTCATCAGTGTACATAAAGCAGTGCTGGGTGAATGAGTCATGTGCAGCCTATGGGAATACCAAAAAAAACAAAGAGCAGAATGCAAAAAATAATAGGATGAGGCAGAGGAAAGGTTTTAAAGTGATGAGGAGAGACTACTCAGAACAGAGGCATTGAAATAACAGAGAAACTATGTCAGTGTTATGGGTAGGGAGAGAAGGGGAGAGAGGAAGAAAAAGCAAAACTGAACCAGAATGGTAGGAGGTGTGTAAAGCAGAAGGTCTGGGGAGGAGTAAAAGCAAAGTCAAGGGAGAATGACAAAGTTAGTAAAGGGAGGGGCAACAGGACAATTGCAGAGATGTATTAGGATATCAAAAGAATGAGAGGGGCTGGGTGGAAAAGGACCACCCTGAAGAAGAGGGAATCTTAGAGTCTGCCATCTCCTTTCCATCGAAGATTTATAGGAGGCGGTGTCCTCTCCTTCTCTCTAGTGTTGGTGTGTTAATGTGTCATTTTGCTTGCTCCATTTTAGATATTTCAGCAAAGTCCTTTTTTTGTTCTTAGCACAGAAATCTTGTTAGCTAGTGCTCACCTGTGTCTGGCTCGTGCTGTTCCTTATCATTGATCAGCAGCGTGAGGTCTGCTATTGAGCAATTATTTTGGCATAATTGACACTTAGCTCGTAATTGTCTTTTTCACATTTTTTAAAAATTGGGAAAAAGGAGCTGATAAAGGATTTTTTGTTTAATGCTGTATAACAATATTACAGATTACTTTTAGTTAGGGTGGCTTGAAGTTAAGCTAATGATTTTTTTTCTCTTAAAAGTTCAATACAAATATGGCATCATATTTATATTGCTTTAATAAAAAATGGAAAATTTCTGAGTTTAATTGGTGAAGGAAAAGCATAAAAAACTCCTACTGATTGTGGGAACTGAGAAGGAAGTTTTGGGAGGTTCGGTTTGGGGTTTTTTCCTCTGTTTTCATAAAACTATTGCCCTTCTGGAAGAAAGAAGTGGGTCAAGTTGAGCTCAGCAGGGAGATGGTGAGCTGCACATTCAGTATGTTCCATGAAGGGTGCTGCTGTGAACATCCCTTTTACCCTGTGTGAAAATATCTGAACAGAAAGAACAGAAAGGTCCTCCCTAATTGTGCTGCCTGTTGGAAACAGACATTGCATGGCCCTTTTCACCTGGAAGGACATTGGTCAATGTGCGGGTTAAGGACAAGAAACAGTGAGTTCAGAGGTATTTGAAGGCAAATGGAAAGTATCAGAAATTTAATCAATTCTGATGTCTTTGATTTCTTGGGAGAGAGAGGAAAAGAGCCCTCTTACCCTTCAGTACTGAAATTGCTAAACCTCATTTTAAAAGAGCACAAGAAAGGAACAAGAAGCAGTTCTGAAGTCTGTGTACTGAGCTTCATGAACTTAAAAAGGTGCTTTTATAACTCATTTGATATAAGACATAATCTACAGTATTTTAAAATGATCTGTGTCCAAATTCAGCATGACAGGCACCCCTCTTTCTTGCTTTCATCTGGTGTCACATATCACTCACTGCAGAATAAAAGGATTGGTATTCTTTAATTCACCTCCTTGAAAATAACACACATGTACATCTCTATGATCTTTGAATATTTTATTGTTGCTGTCTTTTATGCTGCTTTTCTGCTGCTTAGCACCAAACAGCATACACTGTTAAGCATACCAAGGATAAATTAATTATGCTCTTAGTTCATCATACTCCAAGGTACTTTACAACGTTCAGTGTGGCAAAGAAGGCACCTGAAGAAATATTTTGCTTTCTCTCCTTGCCTATTAAACTCCCCCCTGTCCACCCACTCATGCTTCCCATAACTTTTTCCTTCTTGAAACATTGAGTAGGCTTTTTTTCCTCAGTTTTGATAATTACCTACAACGTGTGTTAATTTTCAGTGATCTTGGTCTTTTTTGTTCTTTGCTTGGCATGTTCCAGCTAGCTCAACCTAACTGCAAAGAGTTAAGATTTATATATTTGATAGTAATGACTATTTTACATTCTAAGAAAGGACAGAGGGAGTATGCAGACAAAATTCCTGTACAAACTACTCATAACTTGCCTTAGGGTTTTTTTTTTCGTGTTTAAAGTCAATCAGACACGGCCTAGAGTAGAAAGATTGTATAAGAATGAACCTACTTCACTCTCATATTTTCTTTCAAAATATATGTAGGTTTAATCTTCAGTTGTCTTTAGCACTAATGAATGGGTTTGATTTGTACCAGCCTAATCTTCATTATTGGCTTCAAGCTACTTTGTTTTCTAGTGAACTGCTGTTAAATCAGATTTTGTTACTGTATCAACTCTTTTTTTTTTTTTTTTTTGCTTTTCCCCCCATAAAGAAGGCTAAATTAGCAATAATAATTTCCCTTGCCTACAACTCTGAATGGGCATATATTGAAAAGTACAATGTAGTATTAAAAAAAAAAAATCCTGGAGATAAATGAATGGCAGAATAAATAATTTATGATAATGAAATTACTGCAATTAGTAGTTCCACAATGACCCTTTCAAAAGCCACAGCTGTTAATGTCAGGAAGTGCTGTCACCACTGACCTTATCATAAGAGAAAGTGACAAATTGAAAATGCAGGGAAGACCAATCCTCAAAGAGGTCTGTTCGGGAACGATTAGTGTTTTCTGAAAACCAGTGTGAATTACAACCAGCTGCTCTCTGGCTCGGCGTGTCTCCCATGCTGTGCCATTTTGTTAAGCTCGATAACAATAGTTATTTTGCCCCATTGAGACAAGTTGTCTCGGGCCACTTCCAGCTCTACCGGAACCCACTCCGTCCCTCACTGATTTACAAATGAAACTGTTGTTAGAGGGCTTTTCAGGGCTGCTGAGTAGAGACCTCTCATAAGGATCATGTGTAAGGAGGTTGTCTTTTGCTGGGAAGAGCTGTACTGCAGGGTGCGTGTGTGTCGCAAACAATGAAAAAGGGAGAAAAGGGCTGAAATACATTTCAGTCGGAAGCAAAATGCTGCTCAAATCTGCATAAAATGCCTATTCCTGCTGACTAGCCTTGCTTTTGCAAACAATTTTTTAAAGATTAATTTATGCTGCTTTGCTCCTGTTAATGATGTTCTGGTTTTTCCTATTTGTAAAGCAATTTGCCTCTGCTTTCCCTAAACGCAAATCATTCTTTATTTAGTTCTTGCTTTAATTTCTGTTTTTCTGATCATAGGTGAAATAAGTATTCTTCTAAACTAGTTCTGAAAAAGCATAAGAAAATAATGAGCTTTCTTACTGAGAAAAATGGCAAGTCTTTCTGCATCAACCTGATTGTAATATTAATGATGTAGGCTTAAAACATTTGACTGCATGAACAGCCACTCATGAGCAATTTTCCCAAAGTTCCCTAAGCATTATTGACAATGCTTTGGTAAATTATGTGTGACTTTCCTAAGAGTTGGTGTAGCTCATTTAATTCATATTAATTGATTTTTAGGCTTCCCTTGATTAATTGAACTGGGTTCACCTTGTACAGAATGCAATAAATAATCATTAAAATGAGGGAGATGTGACTCCACGAATGATAAAGTTTAAGTGTGCTAGAAGTCATAGAGGACAAAATGAAAGTTAGTTACAGTGATGGAGTTAAATGGGTTTTCTCAGTATTTCCCTTTTAATTTTGCATACAGTCCTCTTGCTTAGACATGTATATTAATTTACTCTATTAATATATGTGGATAAGATCCTTTAAAATGAACAAAAAATAATTCTGGGGATTTCCTATTTCTTGTTTATCCTGGAAGAGTATACTCTAATTCAAAGGACTGAAGTGGTGTCTTATATTTCCTAGTTCAGTTTTCAACAAATTTAGAAAAAGGACCTTTGAACTTTGATCCTGAACCCCTCTTCTTGCTCTCAGAGGTGAATAAAGACAGGCATTTTATCTCTGCATTTTGCATAGAAACAGATGATTTAATGACCATCTGGAGCTATTTTAAATGTGCCTGGCCTGTTTTGATTTTTACGTAGTATGTGAAGAGAAATTTCCGGTCTCCAGCTGCATTTTGGTCTCTGTGATGAGAGAGAAACCCCACATGGTGGTGTGTGGGACCCAACACAGGGGCACAATAGTGCTCTGGGGTCCCTTGTGCAGTGTGCTGAGATTTGCTTGCAGCTGGAGTTAGAGTTGGTGGTTTGATGCCTGGATGGTACATAGGGAAAAGCCTCCACTATCACAGCTTGGGGTGAATATGAACTCCATGAAGTCATAGCCACTTTTCTGGTTAATATCCCTTGAAGCTGATAGAAGGTAATTTTAGCACAGAAATGTTGCTGATTTTCTGACATTTAATGGTATCTAGAGGCTCAGATTTCAGGAGAACTCCACAGTGGCCTAAATCCTGCCCTCGTTACAGTTTGTTAGTCCATCTTTCTGAAGCACAGATAAGCAGGGATGGTACAACTTTGGAAATCTAAATTTTGGTGTCAAGTTCTGTTCAAACTGAAGTTGCTGGCAAAAGTGCACTTCATTCCAAACAGGAATTTGATGATATATGAAGTGTGTGTGAACCATTGTGATTAGAGCAACCACTCTACTGTATTTCTTCAACCTAGAGAGGATTTCTCTTTGACAGGAGTTCCAGAGGTGAAGTAGAAAATCTATGAAATATTAACTCTGCATATAGCAGTACAGTGAACTGGTTTTATCTTTGTTCCTAGTTTTTAGGAGTGCTTATTAAAAATAATAAAGTATGTTGACGCACTGAGCTTCTGTGGTGATGAAGACTTGATGAATGTCAGTGCAAAATTAATTAATTTATGTGAAAAACAGTCGGGGAAGGCTCATTTTGCTTTAAAGTTTTGGGGTTTTTTCCATGCTGACAACATTATATTTAGGACAGATTGAAGAAGAGTTTTGTGAATGAGCCATCCTTGGAAAAATATATGGATATACAGTTATAATTACTTTCAGAAGGATTTCTTTGTTCCTATGTTTCCATTTGCTATTTCCTTGGGTATGTACAGCCACTTATGCAGGACTCTGTGGTTTATGGTGATTTTGTGGCTTCTGCCCACACCAGTGTGAATGTCCTGAGTGCCAAGTACAATCATAAAAAAAGGCACTACAGTTACACCATTCCAAATAGTTTTCTGGAGCAAATCATGCTTTATGATATCCTCCTAGACAAAAAATGCAAGAGACTATCATGACATGTGGAGTACTGGTAAATGGCATGCAGAAGCTTTCTCCAGGAAGAAGAGAGGCAGCAGCTTTCCAGGTAAACTGTGGAAGTCATAACTTTTTCTTTCATTCCTTATAAATAATCTTTGTTTTATTGCAAATCATCATCACCTTTTCATTAGACTGATTAGTTGTGGTGTGGCATTTTTGTGTTTCATTGAAACTGCCTGATTTATTTTATTATTATTATTATTATTATTTGGGGGGTTGTTTGGTTTTGGGTTCTTTATTTGTTTGGGGGTTTTGGGGTTTCTTGGTTGGTTGGTTGTTTTCGAGGTTTTTTTTGTTTGCTTGGGGTTTTTTTGCATAGAAGCTCTTTGAGCTATTTAACTGCCTTTGGAAAGAGGGGACAATCCATTTAAGCAAGAACAAAGTCTGGAGGGAGGGAGAGTGTAGTGAGGCTAATCTAAAATGGTAGAAGGGAAACAAGTGCCGCAGTAAAAGCTAAACCCAGGGAGAGAGAAGAGGCTGCTCCATACGTGTGGATTTTGTGCACGGCCAGTGACCAGCTGAGGGGTAATGAAAGCAGGAGGAACAAGTGTGAAGCCTTTCCATGGTGTTGTCACCTGCTTGTGAGGCTAGTGCCACTTAGCCCCCAGTCAGTGCTTCTGCTTACAGTTTATTGGTGGTAGGTCAGCCCACAGAGACAGAAAGGAGGGGAAGCTGCTTGGAAGCCTTTACCCCTTCCCACCCACACACGTGCTCCCTAATCCCCTTGGCAAATGCTGAAGACAAACCATAATCCAGCGATTTCTTTATTAAAAACTAAAATTCTGTGTGCTTTTATGCAAATGAAGTGCTCAGCTGCAGTCTTTGCATAACATTGCATCTTGAAACTGCTGCATGAGATTAATAATGGGAGCTGGCTAGCTTATTCCCACTTTGTCAGCTGAAGACCTTCAAAAAATAGTCAACAGAAAAGAGTGGCTGAGTTTTTAAAGTCAGTTTTTAATAAAGTGGCCCCTGCTAGTAAATTATTAAAATGCTCTTTTTCACTGATTTCTAATTTGATGAGGACCAAATGGTAATTGGACAATTTCATGTGCTGCATGCTGTGCTGGCTGACAGACCCACAGTTCCAGGCACTATCTAGCCAGGCACTTGAACACTGAGCCATTTTTACCCTGCACTCCAGAGCTTTACAGAAGAATATCAAATGAAAGCACTTTTTAGTATTTTTCTTAAATAAAAAGGTCAAATAAAGTCAGCTCAAATAAATTGAAAAATAAAGTGAGGAGAGACTTGGGATCTCTACAGTCATCTCTTAAAACTCAGTATTACAACTTTGTCAAATCAAATGGTCAAATTTTGAAAAGGTAAATTCAGTAGGTTTTGTAAGATTTCAGGAGCCCACCAAATCAGGAAAGCCCTCAAGATCTTCTGGGTGATTAAAGTTTAAGCCCTCTAATATTTGTCTTACACTTCCTCTTATCAACCATATCCAGATCAGATTAACAAGACCCCTCTGGTTAAAGTATATCTTGATTAGCTGCCAGAAAAAATGATTGATAGGTTAGCAGAAAAACAAAAAACCCCAAACCAAGCCAAACTCACAGTTATTTGAAACAGCTTTTTTATATGTGGAAAGATATTGTTGCTGGATATTTTTATATGAGTTTCTCAACTGGTAGGCAATGAATTGCTATTTCAGCAAACAAACAGGTAGTTTTTGTTCAGCAGTCTCTGAGTGTGCCTTAACCTTACAGCAAAGCTCTGCTGGAATTACCTGCTCAGAGTGAATAGCAAGCATTTTTCATAACATCCTTCTGCCTTTACGTTGGCATCTTTGCCGCGTGCAGCAGCTGCGCCTCTTTTTCCCTGCTGAGACACCTGATTGCAGCCCCAGCCTCAGCAGCAGGACAGGAATCTGAATGTCTCAGGTGAGCTGTGGGGTCTGTGGTGGGTGCACTTAGGCTGTCATTATTAAATTATTTACATCACCAAAATTCTGTCAGGTACAAATGGAAAAAATGATTAAAAAAATGAAAAGACCATGCTTCTTGTTAGAGACTCACAAAACATGAATTTTGTTTTTAGTTCAGCTTTTGGGTCTCAGAACCATGCCTAATGACCTGAATAATGCATTACCTTTTGCCCTGTAGGTAGAAGATCTAAAATCCGAACTTGCTACTCAAGAGGCAGAACTGCAACTGAAAAATCAAAATACTGAAGCTTTGATTGTTAAGATAAGGTTTCAGACTGAGAAACTGGGCCAAGAAAAGGCCATTGCAGATTCGGAGGAGGTAAAGGTCAGTCTAATTCTCCAATTTACTGGTGTTGAGCTATATTTAGAACAAAATGAACCTTTTTTTGATCAACTTCCTTTCCAGGGAGCATGAAGTTTAAAGAATTATTATACTTACACATGTAACAGCATTTCACACCGTGATTACCACTTGACCTTCAGATTTCTAAAGGCTTTGAGACTCTAGGTAAATTGAACAACTCAATTGATACAGAAGTTCATTCCACCATTTTACAAGGTACAAACCTTGAATCTTAAGATTATAAGAGCATTCCTGATAATATATGTCTTCAGTGTTGACTCTCCTTCTTTTTGCTCTCAGTTCAGCCTATTAGCATTAGTTATCAACATCCATGTTGGGAATGCAGAGGCTCACATGCTTTACTGTTCACCACAGAATAAACCGAAATGCATAATTTCATCAGGAGTCTAAAATTTCCATCTACAGTTGTAAACATGGCTTTTGAAATAAAGCACCAGCAGTATGGAGTGCTGTAAAGTGAAGTTTCTCTACCTTTAAAGTCTGGAAGGCTCATTCAAGTCTGGCATTTTGCTACAAAATCTCATGTATGTTGTGTCATTGAACAATAGTGCAGAGAGACATTCTTAATTGACTTGTAATCGTTGTTAATGACTGATTTTGCAAGTTTCCAAGGATGTTGTAGTTTCCAGATATTGACCAGCAGGGAAGACTGTCCTGTCTAAACATTCAAATGGTCTCTCATTTTCTTCTATTTGTTTCTTAAATACTTACCGCCAGATAATATTTAATACATTTCCAAAAACCTTGTGTCTAATCCTAATTTTATTAAGAGAGAAGCAATTTTTTTATACTGAGATAAATGAAGACATTTATATGAGGACATTTATATTTCTCTGGATTGTGCTAACTACAGACTTCAGCCTTTTGGTGGGACATATCTCACATAGGATTAAAAATAACCATAAAGTTTCAAGTCCAAATAATGCAGTTAATTAAACTTGTACAAATGGGATCCAACAGCACAACATCCTACCACTTTTCAGTGATGCTTTTCCTGTATTGGTTCCATATGCTTCTGATAAATTTGAATGTTCAAAATACACCCTTAACACAATTTTAATTACTTCATTAAGCAGCTAGGTGAAACACACAGAGTGATTATTGTAAGATAATCACATCTTTGGGCCACTTTGTTTCAGGGATGAAGTTCAGCGCCTGACACTAATGATTACTGTACTCCACTGTTCATTGCTTTATTGCATTTCTGAAATGTTTTCATTGGAAATGAAATTGTCATTTTGTGCTACATTAATCTAAAACTGTTCCATAAGGCTAATGATAGTTTCTAAACACTGATCTTCTCTCATTTTTTGTTACCAAAAAAAGCCCAGCAAGTGAAAATACATCTTCAGCTAAGTAATTTGTGAAGACTTTTCCTAATTGATTTAAATATGTCACCTTTTAAAAATTATTTTTGCTTTCCTGTTATACAGATTTCAAATTGGAGGTTACAAGAGCTTTTTGAGTTTTACAACCTTAAGCAAGTAAATACCTTGGAGGTATTGACTTGGAGTGAAGTATTACTTAAGAAAGACTAGGTGAAGAATGGAAATCACTTTAGATCAGACTTATTAGGAAAGGCGAGGCCAGTCTGGATTCCACATAACTGTGGCAGGGCTACACTGTGGCAGGGCTACACACCTCTGTAGTAATAAACAAGGGTTTTACCATGAACATTGCACTGGTAAGGTTTTAAAACAGTGGGCAGTAACACTGCTGTTGTTTTGCTGGCCATTATTGTGCTCTGAATGTTGTCAGCCAGAGCAGCTTACACGTCAAGGTGCATATGCCATTGCCTTTTAAAATAGGACCTACCCCTTAAAAGACAGAAAACATGCAGATCATGGTGTAGGTATATGTGTGATTGTAACACTAGCTGAGGAACAAATCATAAAAGCTATATCATGGGAGATGAGGGACGTATTTAACTTGATTAGTAACTTGTCATTTAGAGTGTAATGCATATTGATTTTTAATATTTGTTATTTCCACAGACAGTAGCTGTGTGTGTCCTATTTAATAAATGTATACATGGAAAATATGACCGACAACTGTAGAAACAGGTTTTGTAGGGATATTAAATTCTTACACAGGCTTGTTACTGCCAATGCAGAGTGCTTGATCCAAGTATTAACATCTTGATCACTGTAATATCTTCTTTCTCTATAATTAAACTAGTTTTAAGCAAGACCTGACAGGAAATGAGCCTGTGAGATGAGCATGAGGTACAAGGATAAGGATGAACCAAGTATAACTGACTTCAGCCTCAGGCAATGTGTCTTTAAAAGTGTGTGTAGTAATCTTCCAAATACACAATTGCTGATGATACAGAATGCCCCCCAGGTTTACTCTCCCAGATAAATGTGCACCAATGAAATCATAATCCGCTTTTAAACAGATAATTAAATTGTTGCAGAAAGTTGTGGAGGCACTCAGATTTCATGTAAGACTGATGCTAACTGCTGTAAAGTCACTGATCTAAGCCACTGTTAAGCCAAAATAAATGTCTTGACAAAGCTGCTTGAACTGATGATTGTTTAATTTCCAAACCTGAAATTAAGTACAGTGTTTTCATTTCTCCCATTCCCCCCCTTGTTGTGACCTATGGTTTCAGACTCGAGGAATAAAAAGAGGGCAAATTTCGCAAAAGATGGAGGCTGGTTTGACAAAATTTATATGTTTTCCTATACCTCAAAACTGGAGTGAATATTTTACTACTTAGGGAAAGCTACAGTGCAACACTGAACCAGTCATTTACTTCTTGGTATTTCCTCTAATTATGTAAAAGAAAACCTTTTGAAGGGGAAGAAGGGGCCGTGAGGGAAAAAAGTCTTCACTCTATTGTTTAGTTCCAACTTTTGCATTTGAACCTAGATCATGAAAGACTTGCAGCTTACTTACAGCAATGGCATAGGCTACTGAGTTCCTCCCTGTGTTCAGTAACTCCTCAGGAGTAACAGACTGCCCTAATATCCCCCAGCTCTTTTGTACAGACACCTTACCTGGTCTCCTGTCCTGCATTGCTAGATAACACCCCATCCCTCAGGTATGTCAGTCACACCGCTCACTTTGGTATCATCTGCAAATTTACTGAGGGTGAACTTGATCCCACTGTCTGTGTCACTGATTAAGATATGAAAGTCTCCTGGCTATGTCTCCTCACAGCCCCTCATGCACCCCCATCCCCTCACCAGCATTACAGTACAAACAGCAGAAAAAGCCTTGGCTCTCTGTAAGCCGTGCTCAGCAATAACAAAAACATCTCGATATTATCAACCCTGTGTTCAGCACAAGTCCAAAACACAGCTTCATATCAGCCACTGTGAAGAAAATTAACTCTACCCCAGTCATGTAAAGGGAAAGGGCCCAAGGATGGAAGCTGGAAAGCCACAAAACTCATTATAGGAAAGGTAATTATCAAAGAGACATCAGATAATATCTGAGATGAAAGAAGAAAATAACAGTTAAAAAAGAGAGTCAGAGAGAAAGGCAATAAATAACAACTTCATTTTCTTGCAGCTTGAATTTTGGGGGAGAAGATATGACCCTACATCACTCTTTTCTGTGTACCTTTGGTGACAAACTCAAGCCAGCCTGAGCACCACTAGGATTTATTGAACACAAAACCAGGAGAAAATGAAAGGGAGAGCTTTTAATTATATTTATCCCATTTTCCCCTAATTTCTCAAGCAAGACAAAAGTCACAAATTGTGTTTGTGACAGTGAATACTTCTGTGTTTTGGGGAAATATTTTTTGTATTTGATTTGTACTGCATAACATTTCTAAACCAATTAGCCAGTGCAGGATTGCAGTTTTACCTTTGAGATGAAAGCAGGATTTAGCTTCTGCTTCTCAGAAAATTGATAATTATATACACTGGAACTTCTCACATGTTGATGACTCTTTGCAAAATTTAATCGACTTTGATAAGGAGCATATTTCTCAGAATTGTCTGAAGGTCACCAAGAAATGTTACCTGTAGGATCCAGATTTCAACCCAAATTATGTTCATACAAAATCCTTTGCAGTGGCTGGTCTTTGTGCCTGGACCCTATAGTAAAATTCAGTGAGGTATGCATATATCAGCTCTTGAACTAACCCTGATGGGGGAATTTTGGTTAATGATTTTTTTATTATTTTAGTAGGCTCAACTTAGTGTTCTGGAGAGCCTGTAACAGCCACCAGAGATAAAGTGGGAAGTGTTCAGTACTTGGCAGTATGTATGCATGTATTTCTTTTTAGTAGGAAGTGGTAAAAAAGATGTAGTTGTCCAGGACTTTTTAATTGTCATTACGATGCCACAGTTGGGAAATATTCTCCAGCTGTACATGTTTCTCTTGAAACATCCATCCTGTGTCTGGCTGTCTGGAGTATAAGACAGGGCTTATCGCTTGTGATTCCCTGGAGCACCTGGCAGCAGGATTTCTCCATTCATCCTGTCATTATAGCATGCTCATTTAATTACAGAATAGTAAAAAAACTTAACAAGTGTAGATGAAATCTACTCAAGTGTAATGCCTGTCTGATTTCTACCTGTATTCTAAAATCATGGAAGTGATACATATAAATTAATTCTAGTTGGAGAGTAGACTCACTAAGGTTGCATTCAGTTCTGCTTAAGATATCTTTCTATAGACTATCATAAAATCCACTGTAGTCAGTAATGAAAGAAATCTTTGCCTGACTCACTGTTGTGTAGAAAAATGGGTCTAAAGCAAAGATATGTAATGACAGACTACTAGGATTATCTTAGTCTTTCATCAGGAGTAATTTGTCATTTTTTCTAATTATGTGAGACCAATTTCTTCTCTAATGTACCAGTGTGGTATGTCTTTCTCAAGGTGTATTGTGGGAGAGAACCAAAATGTTGTGTGCTGGCTCAGGCTAACACTGAATAAGCAGTAGATACAGGAAAATTAGAAGCCATCAGGATTAATAAGCTTCATTCTCTTAACACCTTGAGCCCACCTAATTTAATTATATAAAATTTCTTTATTTTAATGTGTTTTAAGTTTATTGATTTTTGTTACTGTCTAGTTCAAATATTAAAGGCATACTGTCATTAGAGATTATTACTATTTTCCCCACAGTTGTACAGAAGAACATTCCACAGTTTGGGTGGCCAGCACATGAAGCTCTCTACCCAAAATGACAGAATTTCCTCAAAACCATCTAGGCACATTATAACCAATAGACTAATAACTGAAATGATGGTTAATAGAAGTAACTGACTGGAGTTTTACATCGAATATATGCCAAGATTTTATACCAGTAACAACCGACTGCAGTATGGCAATAACATCCAGAAAGGGCTTTAGAAGCTCACGCTCATTTGTGTTAACATTTGTCATTAAACATACAATAAAAGCAGCATCAAATCTCCTCTGATTTTTTGAAAGACCCACAAACACAGGTACACATGTGCACATAGAAGAGCAGACTTTGGTTAGTCTTTTAGGGACAAGTGTCTTGTGAGTTAATGGTGTAATTGAAAACCACACTTGTCATCGAGTATCTATTGAGCTTTTGAGAGGGATTATTTGTTGTTTAAGTATGCATTTAGTGGAGCAACTGCAGCACAAAGCACTCTAGATACAAAGACATGGTATCTTGGGAGATGGTGGGTGGAAGGAGTTTCTGCTGCAAGTTAATCAACCTTACTCAGCAAAGATATCTTCAAATGCTTCAAAAGCTGTGACATAAATTAGGTTTGATAGACTTCACTTTTCCTCAGACCTTCTTGTTGGTAATATTTAGATCTGTAATCTCACGGTTTAGGATATCAAGCAATAAACAAAGGCTGAACAAATCTGTAATGTGGCATTTATTCTCACTGTTTTCTCTTGAATTAGCATTTTTAAAGAATGAAAAACATTCACCTTTATGGAAACTTTCGGAAGTCTGTGAGTTATGGTATTTTAGAATTTAATTCTTTATTTCAGGAATTTCTGGGTTTTCTTCCTGCTATTTTAATATCAATTTTTTTCTTGTTCTGAAGGAGATACAGTTTTAATGGGTAAACAAAGACAGTTTTTCCCATCTGGCTTTCTCTCCTGACCCCTCTGATCCCCACCCCAAAAATTCCATCAGCTGCTACAGCAGGTATTTTTCTTCCATGTGAAACAGCCTTAGTCTTATGACCCTGGAGTTGCCTGTTCACATCAAAATCTGCCCTAATGAAGCTTGTATCAGCTCTAAAAGACATTTTCGTGGAAATATCATGGAGGTTTTTTATTTCACACATCTATACTGATGTCTATTAAGTACAAACACTTTTGGACAAAAATAGGCTTTTAATGTTGTTTCAGGAATGTGGGTTTTTGGGTTTTCTTTGGCTCTTTGTTTTTTTCTTATTTTTAATAAACAGTAGTCACCCCTGAAACTTACAGAATCTTTTATTGTTTTAATGTGTTCCTCTAAAAAAAGCACTAATGCATCTCTGTTCCTTGCCTGACAGTATCTCAAATAACCTTTTCCTGGTTTAGGTGACCTTGCATTCAATCAGCGTCCAAATCTGAATCATCCTTTTTTTACATTTATTTACTTCCCCTTTCCTCTCCTCATGCATTTTTCTGAGGGTTGTTAGCAGCGGTCTTTCTCTCAGCTTTTCTTAGTTCCTAATAGGAAGAATTCTGCACTACAGGCAAAGTTGCAATTCCTTTGCATTTTTCTGTTTCCTTTGTTAGGCCAACACTTGTCATACTGTCATTTACTATGAGTATTTTTACTAACCACTTTTTGAAATCCATACTGCATATTCAACCAGGATTCCCTTTACATGGTGAAAGGATCTCATTAAAACCCTTATTTTTTATAAGTGATTCACACCCTAGCTGATCCACCCGATGAACTTTTCTAAGGAACTGTAGCTTTAATTTTTAATTCTCGAGCAGGTATTAGTCATAAAAATAATAAGCTCCAGAGCTCATGGGGTTGTTGAATGGATAACGCTATAGTTGGTCAAATTCGCTGCTGACAAATGCAAAATAATACATATTTACTTTCATACTTTCTATGAAAACTTCTTGATTGCTGTTTATTTCTTAGTATCTTAGGGAAGAAGACATCAGGGCTAATCATGAAGAATTCAAAGACAACCTTGAAGTTAGTCCTGTATTGAGTTGAGAATGGGAGTGGATTACCCCCAAAGATCCTTCTAAACTACACTGGTTTATGATTCCAAAAGTAAACAGAAATTTAGCTCATCCAGTAATATTTCACAAGATGAACTTCATCTGGAGAATAAAAAGAAACACCTGTTTATGCAGTGTGTATACTATATATGCTAAGATGTATTTGTAACATTGAAGTAAGTGTTATATAGTAAAAACTCCTGCACACATCACTCAGGAAAACTTGGCTTTGACTTGTTTCTTGTAGCTGAGTTGTGACTTAGTCCAGAAATGTGAAGATGCCAAGAAGAGATTCAGTTTTATTATATGAAAAACCTTTAAAATAATGTACACACTTACATAATTCATGTCTTTATCTACCATTTCCTTACTGAGAATTGTTGGCAAAAAAAAAAAAAAAAAAAAAAAAACANAAAAAAAAAAAAAGGCAAATTATTCCTCTTGGGCGTTTCTGCATTTGCTTCTTGTGGTCCACAGTTGTATTCATCTCCCAGGAAGAATGTACAGTCACTGGTTTTAGGTCCTCTACTATACAGCCTCCAATCACTTCACTTCAAAAGCTTCAATTGCAGCGCAATCCTTTGCACAGGCCAGTGCAAAATATTGGTCATTCTAATCTCTTGCAAATTCCACATTGGAATAGGATTCTCATCTTATGTGTCATCCTTTTTTTTTCATTTGTGAGGTGATTGAAGTTACTGAATTCCACAAAGCTTATCTATATATATGCTGTATCCAAACAACTTCCATACACTTGCACTAACAATGATTTCTGTATTTATTGTACTCAAACCATATAATTTCTTGTTAATGGAGAGAAAATGTTAAAATGTTATCTAAGAAAGAAAATATTTGAAAGTGATTGAAGTAATCTAGTTTTAATTACGTGTCTAATTTTATCTAATAGCTATGTGGCAGACGAGAAATTATCAAAATGTCTATAAGTAGTGCATAACATTGAGATACATATAAAGGACATTGATAGCTTCCCCAGGACTGACAACTAGAAGAAAAAAAAAATTGCAAGTTAACAGGCACCAGAACTTCAAACAGTCTATGAAGCTTAGAAGAATTTTTTTTTTTCCAGAACTGTAACAAGTTGAGAATGTGACACCCACTTTGTAAAATGTTAATTCAGAAAGTTTCACCTATAGGAAATTATAAGGCTGAGAGATGCATTTCCCCTAATGGTTAGTGCCTGGTTTCCTACCTGTGATATGTTAGAGGATGATGAGAGGCTGAGTTCATTAGAAAAATTCAGTAAATGGCATGAAGTCTGCAGACTGATGAGTACAGGATCCATTCCTGTCTTTGCGCTTTGCTCTCTGGGCTCATCCATTTTCTCAGTCTAAACATGTACAGCATGGTCAACAGTGAATAAATTCACTGCAGATTTTCATCCTTATTCAATGATCCTGAACTGCACTGTTGAATGTTACATTTAAAATCAGCTCTGCTTCCTCAGCTGGAAACTTGCATTAATCCATATACTAATGGACATGGTGTGCAACCTGCTGTTCATGGGGATGACTGTTATGTACAGCAGTAGCATTAACCAGAATTAGCTTATGAAAAGATGCCAATTCAGCATGAAACATTGACATTTTACTATCATCCATCTTTAGATTCGAATAAAATGCTGTAGATATATTCAACAGTTTTCTTTGTCTTTTCTAGAGAGTTTTGTATATAGCAAAGTTTCAACAGCTCCATTTTTCCAACCATAGTACTTCTTGATCTGCTTGGTTTAATTCTTCATTCAGTGTTTCGTAATGTGGACCACTGGCCTATGCAACCTGTTCCAGCTAGTTTGTGGTTCATTACCTTTTTAAAGGTAAGATTCACTATGTAAGGAAGTCTGTAAAATTAGTATAAAGGGAAGGCAAACTTGTACTTTTTTTTTTGTGGGAAAAGAAAAATGAACCATGCAGGCACTTCTTAGCAACAGGTACTTCAATTTTATTTACCTTAGCAGCTGATAACCCTGTGTAGCCCATCAGCCTGTAGAAAGCTCTTGGTGCTTATCTGAGTTGTGTGAGTAAACAACTCAGTTGTGTCCATAAAAACAAGAATTCTTCTAATGTTAAAGGAAGGTCACTATATATGGACGTTTTTCTGTACCTGTCTCCCTGGGCTATCAGCTGACTATCCAGTCATCAAGATTGCCCTCTATTCTTCAATTCATTTCTTGCCCTTTTCCCTTTCAGTCATTTATTTGCCTGTCTCTTTTCCATCTTCCTCTATCAATTTTCTGAAGAATAAACTTGAAGGCAGAGCATCAGATGCTAGTGATCTCTGCTTCTGCATTCATGGATATTCTATGCTCCCTGACTCATAACTCAGCTTCTTTCTGTTGGCGAAGAGAGAGAGGGAAGGAGAGTTGTACGCATTTTTCATAAGGAAGGTTTTGTGGCCAGCAATTCTCAGTGATGATAACCAGTGCAGCTGTTAGTAATCAATAATATACCTTCAGTCTAGGCAGCACAGTCAGACTGACCTCCTTTCGCTTTTCATGGGCTCCAGAATAGATCTTTAAATGAGAAATGATGAGGAGACTGACTGCCCCCACAGTCAGTTTGCAGACAATACCAAGTTGGGCAGGTGTTGATCTGCTGGAGGGTAGGGAGGCTCTGCAGAGTGAACTGGACGGGATCTACTCCCAAGCAACAAGAAAAAGAGAAAATGGCCTCAGGTTGTGATAGAGAATTAAAATATTAGGAAAAATTTCTTCACCAGAAAGGGCTGCCCTGTAAAGTCACCATCCCTGAAGGTATTTCAAAGATGTGTAGGTGTGGCATTTAGGGACATGGTTTAGTGGTGGGCTTGGCAGTTTTGGGTTCACAGCTGGACTCAATGATCTTAAAGGTAATTACTGACCAAAATAATTTTAATGTTTCTGTGCAACATTGTAATAAATATTGTTACAGTAACCTTTTTTGATGGTAATATGTACAGGCTGGTACTAATAGAAATACACTATGTAATTCAAATATTTTAAGTGTTCTGAAGATGATTAAAAAAATCATCCTCCATTCTGTGGAGGATGATGGCTATGAATGCTTTCTTGTATGGTAAATTTTTAATATCCCATCAAGTCCAACAATTGCTATATAGTAAAATAATTACAGTAAATTGAATGAAAAAATAGTTAGGAAATATGAAAAAGCATTTCTTCAAAAGCAAAAATTTTTATAAGTATTTTCAGTGGAAATGAACCAGATTTCCATCCTTAATGAAACTAGTTATCTGCTAAAATATTTGTGAAGAGTATGATTTTTGCATTCATATACATTTCACAAGAAGTATGCGTATACTACGCAAGAAAAAAAAAAAAAAGAGAAGTTTAGTAGTGCTAAGGCTAAAAAGTTGAGCCAAGCTGATCCTTTTTGCAGAAGTGGTGCAATTTGTATTATTTATCATTACAATCATTGTTACTAATATATGAGAGCACTTAAAATATACTCTGTGCCTGACAGGGATTATACAAGGGCAAAGTCCAGCCGGCTGGCTATGGAGAGTAATGGCTCTGCTGTCATTTGTGGAACAGAGTTTCCTAGCACTAGCTTTCTTGAAAACAAGTGTATTTAAAATACATGGTTTATCCAAAAGAATTTAGGGTGCTTGGGTATAAAATGCAACATGTAATTCTGCTGTTGCTAGATTTTATTTATGTTGCATGCTATGAAAAGATGACAAAAGGGAATGGTGTGTTTTGTAGTGACAAGTTTCCTATTCAGAAATCATAGGATAAGGACTGCTGTGATAAAGGAGACTATTATGTATCAAAAAAAAAATCAAATCCCACAGATATTGAGGCATTGGTTACTGTTTGTCTCACTCTCTCATCTTTACTACCTGAGCCTTTGATGGATGAGTGTACTTGAACTACAGTCAGCTCTATGTTATCATGCAGGCAGATTTCAGCTGTCTAGAAATAAGTCTCTCCTAAAAAGGAGTGGAGAACTGTTACAGTGCTCTTTCTTCTTATGCCTTGAATGCCAGATTGATGAAATTTTACTTATAGCCCATCTCTGTTAGATGCCCTTTTTTAGGGCAAGTCTTCATACTTATTGAGTGTAAGTCCTCATTATCCTCTCAGTTTAAGATTCATCACCATAAAAAGTGTATTGGCTGCTTCATTATCCCTAAAGAAATCAACTCAACCTTCTTTATTAATCTACAAGATGTATTTTTCCCCCTTTGCCAATAAATTTCCTATTTTAAGTTTATAAATACTGTCTAAATTTCCTGGTTGCACACCACCAATTCAAGCATCAAACCTGACAGAAGAGAGCCAAATCTCTGATCCAGCAAAAATGGTAAAAAAGAGCTTTTTTTGAGGTATGCACAACTTGTTCCTGCTGCTGTTCTTTCATTAAACCCCAGGTAGGAAAGTTTTGCCCTTGAGTGGAACTCACTGTTGTTAGCTCTGTATGTTACTCTAGAGAAACAAATCTAACTTCTTTAGAGCATGAGAATGTGTAGTATGAGAACCCAGAAAGCAAAGCCAGGGATGTTGCTGCCTTCTGAGCAGAGTGCAGAGAAGTGTGGTTGACGGTGCAGATCAGCATGCAGATCTGCCTGTGAGTAAATTACTGAATGCTTTTGTGTCTCCAGGCTCATATGCAAAATGAAAATAATAATTCTGTCTTGCATTTTTTTGATTTAAATTGTTTTTATTGTACTTATGGTGGTCCAGGAGCTGCAGGAAAAAAACACAGAATTTAGCAAAACATTTCCTGTGACGTTTGTGTCCCTCAAAGTTAAAGGTACTGCCTACAATTATTGTCATTAAAATATATTATTCAAAATAAAAATAATAATACATTTGAAAAACAAACAAAACCCCCAAACAACAAACCTTAGCTACACTATTTACCCATCCCTTTTCTGCATAAGCTCATATCTTCACTTGAGAAAGCAGTTGAAGAAACAGTCCTCTGTCAAGAAGATGTAAACAGACTGGACAAAATTACTGGGCAAGCCAACAGGTTGGTTAAGTGACCTGAGATAAGAAGATTTTGCCTGAATGTTCATCCTAGTGTGAGTTTTTAAATAGTTGAAATTTTTTACTGAACAAGAGGCTAAGCCTGAATTTTTGAAGATTGTGTGGGGAAAATAGGTGGAGGGGGAGGACAAAAGTGACAGGATGACAGTTATTAGAAATCCTTTAACCTAAAAAAAAAAAAAAAGACCCAACCAAACACCTCCAAACTACAAATAAACTCTCAATAAAACTGTGTGAAGTAAAATGAGCTGCATCGCAATTGTTTTTCCCAAAAATCAAGTATTGCTGAGAAACTGATATTAGCTTGATCACTAGAAAGAAATCTCAATAATGAAGTCACCATATTTATACACAACTGTGAACACATTGTGACAGCCTGGGCAGCCTCTGGTTAATGAGCAGAAAGACTGAATAATCCTCTAGGTCAGGATGGAGCCGCCCTGCATCTGCCCTTGGTGCACTTTAGATTGCAAATAAGTGGAAGGCACCCATCAGATATTTACTATTTGCTTTTGGTTTCTTTACAGAAACTAATAATTTTTAAATAAGAATGAAATGCATTTATGTTAAAATTATATATATTTCAGTGTGATTATTAGCTTTATTTGCAGACAAACATCATTAAAGCTACTGCATGCCTATTTGACAGAAACATTGGAGTCAGCTACAGCATTGCTGAGCAGTCTCTCCTAGGTCTTTACAGAAATTGTTCTGTCTCAATTTATAATCTAGAATTTTAACAACTCTTTTTTTGACAAATAAGTGTATATGACAGGAAATAGAAGGTACGAGGAATATTTACACTATGACATGAGTTCCCAAGGTAGTCTGAATAAATATTTTAAGCTGCATTTCTTAAAATCCCTGTGACCTTGCTTTCTAAGATCAGTGAGAATAGTTTTGTTTCTACAAATATCTCATCAGAGGCTAGCAATCAATTTTAAATCAGTTTGGAAAAAAATCATTGTAACAGCATAAAACTAATCAAAAATCCCCAGTGCAATTAAAACAGAATATGTATTTTTGACCGGATTCTGAAATCACTATGGTAGAAATGTAAAATTTGTAAACAATCTTTCCTTTGATAGAACAGCGGTGAAGGTGATGTTACTATCGGCTTATGAAAACTTTTGTTTTCCCCAGGACACCTGAGATGGTCCCTATTGGCCTGGCTTTGCAGCCCTCCAAACCCTTTGGAAGCTCTGTGCAAATCCATGGCCTTAGCCCACAGTTGGTCTCCAGCTCGTGAAGACTTACACATAGTTAAAAGAAGTTTATCTCCAAAATTTGAGGTTTTATTAGTGATCTTATTGTGTAAGTTAAGGGGGAAAATATTGGAGAGGATTAATTGAGAATGTCAAGCCTTTTCCTCTGAGAATAATTTTTTTTTTACTAGAACAGGAGACAGTTAACTTCTGAAAAGCATCAAGACTGATGATTTTGTCTATATAGCATTGACCTGGAAGCTCAGCCATTCCAACTAATAAATCAGGCAATTTATATTTAATCATTAACTAACTCCCGAGCTGAACAGCTGTTCAAAATTAGAAATGGGTCACCCCAGCCAGGATGGCATTACAGGCAATCTATAATGCATTAGAATAAAATTATAGTGATTTTTAACTGTCTGGAAATTTATTACACTGCATGTTCCAACTTTTAAACCCTTGTTAGCCAGTGTCACTAATGATTTATGGTGCTTGGCTGGTATGGTAAAATTACTGAAGATTTAAATAGACAATCATTCTATGTTTAGCAAATCTTCAAATCTCAAAGCTATTTTGGAGAATGAGGTGGGTACTCTTTATTGTTTATGACTTACCTGTCAGAGACAAAAAGAAGAGAGAACTGATAAATCAAAAAGCCCTCTTGTAAATTAATGGATTTATTGTCTTGTTGCTCTCAGTTAATGATTTAAAGAAAAATCCAATGACTTCTGTAGGCAAAAATGGATGTTTAAAATACTCCAAAGCAGAACTGCTACATAGCAAAGATTGCTGTTAGAACTTTTAACAGGAATGGTCCTTTACTTGTCAGTCGTTGGGCATCTCTTATGGATGGAACTGGGGTTTAGGAGGCCGCCACACACCAAATTCCTGTGTTTAAACTGTGAAACATATACATGCTGGCTCTTTTAAGCAGCATACTTTGATTAAAGATACTTTTATTTTCTTTGTGGATCTTCTATATTACTCTATATTCCTTCTATATTCCTCTTAGTAGACATTTGCTTTGTGCTAGAGTTTAACAGTCACTAATTTGTCTAGATCTTTGCTTTATCTGGAAGCTCTCCCCGTCCTTTTCTGCCAAAAACTTGCTTGCAGATAAAATCCTTTCCCAGAAATCTCCTTCTATCTTGCAGCCTAGGTAGAAAAAAATTGCCCCATATATTTTAAATGGTAGGACTCAGGAAATAAATGTCATTTTTAACTCTTTTAAGAGTCTTCTGAAAGGGATTGAACATTTTTATGAATAAAAATAAACCATACTGTGATGTTTTACTTTTCAAGATGCTTCCACTGAACAGCAGTGAGACAAAATACCTCATTTCAGTTTTGATTGTTTTCCTGCAAATGAGGAAAAGTGGAAAATAAGAGACAAATACACTTGAAAAGTTATGTTGAAATAGTCCTCTACATAAGGAACACAAGTAGTTCTATGTCATTAAGTGTCAGCTTTGTGCAGATACAGTGACAATAGATGTACCTATATATTCAGATATTTTTGGTGCATTGTGTGAAAATTAATATTAGGAACCCCGATAATACCCTTGTGCTGTTGTTTTTCACAAAGAAGTATTTCAGCTCATGGAAATTATTGTATTGGTTGTCTTACCGTCCAGAGATAAAGCAAATCATGTTTCCAGTCTTTTGATATATTTAGATGGATGTGTTACACATGGGAGATAGATATGTTGCATGCTTGCAGAGGGGAGTGTATGCCTGCTAGGACCCTTTGTGCTTGTATTTTCAGTGCATTCATCGAAAGTTAGGTTTATTTTGGGCTCAGAGTTTAGAACCAAGGGTTAGGCAATTTAAGATGCTACATGTTCTGTAATACTATGGTAGTTATGACACTGTGCCACAGAAGCTGCAGTAGAGGTATGGTGCCATTCTTATCACTACTAATTGTACAAATTTGGCTCAACTTAAATATATGTAATCCTTTTCATTATAAATAACTGTCAGATATACATGGATTTGTTGTTGTTGTTTTACTGCACACTTTTTTAAGAGAAACTTCAGTCTTAAAGTCAGCAATGAGGACTAGACCTGTCCAGGGAGAAGAAAAACTTTGATAGGAGAGTTTTTAAGATACTTCTGAATGGGGGAGAAGATAGTTTAGGCTCAATAGCAAAGATGCAGTGCTTTCCTTTATTTATGGCTTTTGAATTCAATCCAAAAATCACTAATAAGGAAGGCTGGAATAACACCATGAAGGATTTGGTGGGGATTTGCCCTTTACTTCAGTAAGGAAAAAAATTAATTTCAGGCATCTGGTATTACTCTTCTATTATGCTTGCACCAGCCCCTCTTGTTTGTTCCAAACAACTTATTTATTCACTCTCTGTTATTCTGTTGTGCTAGGTTGGGCATTTCTCTTCCCACCCATACCTGTTTGGTAAGCAGTGATTTCAGATGTTCCATTTCTATTATATTTCATCTCCTTGCAAGTGCCTGTGAGGGGCTGGCATCCAGGAAGCGTGGCTGTGAGATGGCTGCTCTGTGACAGCCCTCTCCCTAGTGAAGGGGCACTCACACGAGAGCTTCGCTGCAGCTGGTGCCCCATGGGGAGCTCCATGGCTGCCTCTGCCCCCAGAGATGGCCCCATTCTCTGGCTTTTGAGGGTAGCTGAGCTACATTAAGAAGATGCCATGGGAATCCTGCTTTTATATTTTTCTTTTTGGATAAATACTGATTTATGTTCCAGAAATAGGTGCTCAAGAGCATACGTAAGCATTGAATTTGCAATATCAGAATACACTGAATTTTATAATATATGATGCATTTTTAACTTTATTGAGCTATAAATATTTTTATGAAGTAAATGTCTTCCGAGAAAACACTTTTTAAAAATCTGTTATAAATATGATAAACTGCTTCTTGTCACTTTCTTTTCATCTGAAACTCCACAGGGATCCTCCTTATTTTTCTGCCTTACTTTAATTTATATCCCCCCAGCTATCTTGTGCATTGCACTGAGTCATGTCTTGCTACTTGGTAACCTTGCTGGGTGATTATATTCCGCTCTAAGGCTCTTTTTGCTGTGACGGAGGGCCTGGACCCAATTGCCACATTGACAGATGATGCTGGGCTGTGGCATGGAGTAACGAGGGTGATAGGATGTCAACAGAAAATGCCACTGTTCTAACGAACTGTGAGTGCTGACCTCTGATGATAGATCCCCAGGAATGGGGAATTAAATGGATAAAGAATAAATATGGAGCTGACCTTAAAGCTGTGCGTCTAGGACAGAGAGGATATGCGTGTGCTGAAGAATTGGCTTTCGCATTTACTGCCCTCAAGTTCCCCTAATTTTCGTAAGGGATTTTTGTTGAAATTCACTTACTTAAAGAATTGAAATATTACAATTCTGCTCAATTATCCATTGCATCATTTTCCTGTTAAAATGGTGCTTGACAAGGCACCCTTCTTATGTTGCTTTCAAGCGACGAGGAAATGAAGTGGAGGTTGAGGTGCACTTTTTGTGAGTGTCAAAGAACTTTTTCTTTTCAACGGGTAAGGTGCAAAGCCTCATGATAAGGCCTTACTTATACTGTACAGTTTAGTCAGCATAACACAGCATGTGCACCTCACATGCATGTGCAGCATTCAAAGCAAAAGCCAATATTGAGTCATTTCCTGGTAAACAGACATGGTTTTAATTCTTATTACTGAATTATATGTTAGCTGATAGCACAGCACGTAACTGATCTCTTTATATATTTTCTTATCTTTACTTGGGTTTAGGGAGATAATGCTCCATTTCAAAGGCCTTTCAGAGGCTTTTTTTACTAAATTCTAGATATAAGAAACAATTACACAACACAGTAAATGGTCATAGTAATGCCTGATTCTTAAAATAGGTCTTAATCATCTAGCCTGTCTGCTCATTTGAATCAGCTCTTTTCTCTCATCTTTCCTGGTTTGCTTTTCATTCTTTTTCGAACCCTCACAAATAATCATGATTTTTCATTCATACTCAGTAGTGCCCTGCTTTGTGAAGCTGTATTTTCTGATTACTTATCTCTCCATTATTATCTACTCCTTTTTCTATGCCCATTGGAACAGATTTCTCCCAAGTTATTCAGACTCTGAATGTTCTTGAAGTCCTTCAAGAAAGTGTTTATAATTTAAATGAGGATATACGAAAAGCTGTAAACAGGAATATATATATGGATAGATATAGATTATATATTTAGATATAGATATATAGAAATATAGAAATATATAGATAGATAGATATAAAGATACATAGATATATGCTCCCCCACCATTTCTATGTGAATTCTGGCATCTTCCATGTGGGGCTGTACCATCATATTTGCTTATAAGAAAAGCCCCAGCAATACATATATATATTTTTTTTTTTTAATATGAGAAATAGCAAGAGTATAGGTAGAAATATGTTGAACTCAAAACTGTCATATTCTTAAACACTAGGCTATTCTTTCTGAACAGTTTTCCATGGTTTAACCATGTGCTTTTAGAAAAATTTTGCCATTTATATTATATAAAGGAAATCTTTCTATAACCAGCATTTATCTAATATTGGAGGTGGGGCGGTTTTATTTTTCAAGTAAAGTTTTCTGAAGACCACTGAAAGAGCTTTAGCTTTTGATGAGACTGTACTAATTGAGAACATGTGTGACTCTATTGATCCCATACTTGAGCCTCTGCTTGGAGGACATACAGTTAAAAAGGGAAGGTACTTATGCTTGAGTAATCAGAATTTTTCCATGACAACTGGATCTGTATTGCTCTGATTGCTTCAACTCCTCATGTAACAAATTATTTCTTTAAAATGCAATGGCTAAAATCTGGAGATAAGTGGATATTAAAATGTTAGTATCTGCATCTGATTAGATAGCAAAATTATGTTCTCAGTTTCCAAATTGGACTCAAAATACTATATAGATATATGTTTCTCAAACTCGAGTGGAATTCTTTACTTTTTCACTTCAAAAAATGGAATAAAACAAGGAGTAGCATATATTACAGTCTGGCTCAAAAGGAGGGAAAGTATTTCCTTTCCATGTTAGGCATTTATAGCAAGGGGGAAGGCATTGGAAATGACAGGCTAAATTTGGATTTAACAATAGAGGTTTTTCCAGCTGCAATATCAGCTTAAGAAAACTATGCCTTCACTATGCCATAATTCTTTTTTTGGCCACCTCGTGAAATAATGAAGCAATTTAAAAAGAAAAGAACAAACAAACAGAAGATCCCACAAACAAACAAAAACCCTGGAAAGTAAGACAAATGGGGAAAATCTGATATGGTAGGACACAGGGCAGAAATAAGTAAGCCAGAGATGGGGACTGTTTACATTGTTATTGCTGCCAACCTCCCATGCATCAAGCCAGTCCAGCTGATCCTGGTCATGAATTCATCAAGGCAGATGTCACAGAGATGTTAATGCCTGCCCAGTTTCCCCCCTAAACCTGGTTTCCTAGCTCCAAGGCTCACCCACCCCATTTTTCATGCATGTGCTCAGAATACTCGAATTCAGAGCCTGTTCTGGGCTCTCCCTCCCAAGGAGAGGGCTGCAGCTCCACCCCAGACATCTGCAGCTGGGCATTCCAGTAGGAGACTCAAACTGGGTGACACAAGGCTGAGTTAATGCATTTCCTCTGTCCTGACACAACAGTGCAAGAGTGGTACATGGTACAAGGGAAGTAACCTTATGTTCTGACCTTTTTGGGATGATGTCTGTGAGTCTCATCTTTCATTCCCATGTCTCCTTTCTCCTCTATATTTTGAAAAATTGTTAATCTTAAAAAATACCATTAAAAATATTTAGGATCTTATTTACATACCTTTTAGTGACACATTTTCAGGTTGATAATAGGGAAAATAAAGGAGTTTGTACTTGGTGCAAGAGAATTTCAGTCTGCAATGTCTTCCATAACTTTTGCAAAAACTTCAGATGAAATTGTTGAGTCCTCAATGCAGATGTCAGCTTAAAGAATAATGTTGATTTGTTGTTGCTCGAGAGTAAACTTAGTAAATCTCATTAAATATTTCATCTGATGAACTGAAATATCATGTCATTGTTTCTGCTTAAATGTGAATTCATTTTTAAGTCTGAAAGTGTTCCTCTCCTCTATCCCTGTTTACAATCAACACATCAACAAGCTAGATTTTTCATGTTCGAGAATGTAATGTTTATTCTGATATAAAGCCAGACATACTCCTGGGGCATTTCTGGATGGATCTCAAATGTTAGTCAAAGAGTGGTTAGACTGCTTGCATAGTTTCACGTTGTCAAAAGTGAAAACATGAAGGAAATTATAAATAAAGAAGTCCCCTTATTTTGGACAGGTTACCCATAATTTTTCTCCCTCATTCCCACCCTATATTTTAGGCATTGGTGCCTGCACAGTAGCTCAAATCTCCTTGTATACATGAAGCTCCTGTAAGATGCACTCTTGCCCTGCACTATGAGACCTTGAAATGATCCCCCTTTGTTACATTTTTCTATAGCTGTATTTGAAGTACTTCAGAGGGACAGCATACAGCTTGCTTTTCAGAATCCATAGTGAAGAAACTTTACTGAAAATTAGTACCATACTGATCTAAAAGAGAGATCAGAATTTTCACATGGTAACAGGCTTTTAAGGAATGGGAGGATGTGAAGGGATGTGAAAAACAGAAAGAAGTTGCATTAAAAGGGACAAGGGTCACAGCAATATCATTTTGCATTTATTTAGCAAAGGCTTCCATGTAGCACAGTGAAGCTGTGCATGTGGACACAAAAGCAAATATATCAAACTATTCAAAAATAGGTTCTTCTGCCAAATATTTTAGGCAGCATTACACGACCTGGCATTCTGTGCCTGATTGAAGATGCACAAGTTGAGGGCCACATGTGTGTCTGTGTGTATAATTAGATATATATAGATATATATATACACACCAATATATATACACCCACACAATATATATCCCTTTATTACCAAATAAGGAGAGTTTGCCTCATTCTTGATTAATTTCGGTTATTTTTTTATTTTAGTAATTTTACCAGGTACTTAAATATTTTCTTTCCTAATAAAGAAAGACTAGAAGGTATTTGTGATAGATATGGTGCAGTCCAGCAGTTGAAGTTCATTAATAATTGGAATGTTGCAGAGTATGAAGTAATGAATACTAATTACTCCTTTCATGTCTGACAGCACCCTATGGACCAATACATCAGCCCAGACTTTAATTTGGTTCTAGTAATGGTTTCATCAATAGTACATTAATTCTGTGTTTGAAAAGATGTACAGTTGAACCTGACCCACACACTAGATACCACTGTCATAAAATGGCCACATACTGACAACGACTGGATAATTACAAATAATTAAATCCACTAAGCTTCAGACAATCCTAATTTTAAGTAAAATGTATCTTATCATATCAATCGACAGAAAGCATAGCAAGGGAGATTTATCAACTTGTACTCCTTCCAAAGCAAATTTACTAGCCTGTTTATTAGAGAACTTGCTGATCTGTGAACCACTTCATAAAAGTGGCTCTCCCCTTTCTTCTTTGCAAGATGGTTCTCGTGTTGCACTCCTGGGTATTCTGCAACACCAGCTCTTGGTATTGTTTCTGAATGAAACCTACAAAAGAAATTCTCAGCTTTGGAGAACTTCAAATGAATACATTCATATTTTCCTCAAAACAAGGTCACAACAGGGTGAACTAAAAGTACTTGTTATCTCTGAAAAGCAGACTTCGTGCTTAAGGGCCTTAATATGTATTTAGAAGCCTAACGTATTTTGAGTGTTCTAATTTGGATACATTTTTAATTCTAACTGTAGAACCGTGAAACTCCTCTGTCTTTTCTAATGCACTTTAGACTGTGGCCTTATGTTCAAAATGGCTTTAAAATGCTAAGGTTGTTGTTAAAACATTTCAACATATTTGCTTTGAGAAGGAGGAGAAAAGAAAAAAAATAAAATAATTTTAAGAAAATATCAGTTGTAGCACATAGCTTTGTGTAAACATGGAAGCCATGAGACAAAAAGGAAGTAAAATTTGGGTGCACTGTATTAGCAATGTATGCAAAAATTATTCAAGATGCAAATGCTTAGATTTTTTTGGAGTAGATAAACCAAGGCATAAAAGTAAACAGGTACCAACTCTTTAGGGTGTTGGGTTTTGGCCTTCATCTGCTCTGAGAGAAACTGTGCCATTGAATGGGTTTGGTATAGATGGCCCTTAATATGTGAATTTCTACATGTATGTGTCATATCCTGTTTCCCCAGCATGCCTCTTTTGGAAATCACTGGCTATGAGCATTAACTACAACAAAACAGTGTTATTTGGGCTCATAGGAGAGAAGACAGAGGAATGAATTCATTGTTCAGGAGGCTCCTATATGCATTTGCATGAGCTGTTACATTTCCTGAACTCCTCTGCACAGTCACAAAGAGGTAGTCATGTCTCTTGAGCTGCAAGAATAGGTTATTAAGAGATTTTTTAAGATATCTTGAAATTTGATTTATGTGCAAATGTAGCTTGTATGAACAAGTTTCCATTCTTATGAGGCACAACTATTATTCATGAAACAGCAAGAAAATTCGCTCAGTTTCTCCACAGGGAGAAGCTTTCCTTGCCTTTAACGTCTTGTCATCTCTGCAGCTTCAAGGCAGTGCCTTTCCCACTGAGCTAGTTTGACCAACTTGCACAGTTTGCCTACTGAGATTGCCTAGTAACAGCTTCATTCTGTGCTTGTTTTCACCTGATTTATTCAACTTTGTTCTCGACATTACTTGTTGGGGTTTGCAAGTTGATTCCAGAAGCTTTTAATTTTAAGCAGCAGGAACTTAACAAAAGCTCCTCTGGAAAATGTGTTTATCCCTCTTTCTTACCACTGAGAAATATTGTTTCCCTTTACTTTCCCGTCCAAAAATTTATCACTTATTTAATTCTTGCTGAGATGATCCAAAACATCTTGCTACAGGAAGCTATCCTACCATTCTAGCATTTAGAGTTACAAGCTGTTTTGGAGAACATCTGCCCTGAAAGGTATGCTTTATTTTATGTGGCATGGAAGTGTCCAATAAGAAAAGACATTGCATAAACTCTCCAGCCATTTCATTACATGAAGTCGTGTTCCTATATTCAAAATTTCTCACCTTCATGAGTTCCTGTCTTTGAAAGACCTAGGCATTGTTACCTTAGGCAGAACATACATAAGGGAATAGCAGGTCTTTGTGTCAATCAGTCAAGTTTAACAGATCAGACAAGATGTTGCACACATCTAGTCTTCTCATAGCTGAGTGCTCATGTTATCTCTCGGAATTTACTTGGTTTTATATTTGCTTTAGTTAAAAATAATTTATATTCAAGGCATATACAGCTTTTAAAATCCTTTTTGGATCCCTTAATCTACCTTATTTCAAAATCTATGAGAATTTCAACAGGAAAAAAAAAAAAAAGTGGGGAACAATCTCTTTTTAATTTACTTTGTTTGTTCTTAAATACCAGGGAGCTGGAACTCACATGAAAGATGCTATGTCTGTTCTTGGGTAGCGTGGTGCATTAGTTCCATCCATTCTGTCTGCCTCATAGGACATTATGAAGAAAACATTGCCAAAAGTAGAACTTGTCTTTAGAAATTTCTTTGGTGACTATTTTTTTATATTCATTCTATCATGGACTTCCATTATCTGTACCTATTTTGCTGCATTTCTTCATAACCCAGAATTAACCTCTAAGCATATATATTTTACTGAAAAAAAAATAAATCATCCTACAAGGTGCCCCACCTTTGTTTATCATTGTTGCTTATACTCTTAAACCATGAGAGAGCAATAACAAAACATTTATTTTTCCCAAATCTGTAATTAACAGAAAACCTACAACACCTGCAGTAATAAAACCCACCAAGTCATTATGTAGGTTTTGTCTTTCATAGGTGATAATCACAGAAATTGGTTATTTATTGCTTCTGTGAATTGAGAATTCCTAAAGGAAATATTTTAATCCAGAGCTCTAAAACTTGTTATCTTGCCTCATAGATGTTCTGAAACATAGTGTGACTCCCTTTACAAAGGTTTTTCTTCTGACAAAGCAAACTGAAGAACTTTTCTTTTGTCAGATCTCTTGTTTGGTCTGTGTGTGTGTGTCTTGAAAGCAAGCAAGTTTGCTTTCTCTGTGTTAAGCTCTACAGTTTTGTTCCCTCCAGCTGCAGCCAGTTTTGAAGGCTGTGGAAAGACCATGTTGCAGAACTGGACAGTGAATTCATGTCCACCTGAGAGAGGTTGTATAATCTGAAGGGCATGAGCATATGGCTAAATTATAGCACTATTATACAAGCATAAACCTGGAAAACCCATCTCCAATAGTTTGTGTGGCAGTGCTATACAATATACATCTGATGTTGAGTTTTGCAGAATCATGGGTTTCCCAGCACTAGACATAGGTTTCCTTAAGGAATTCACTTAAAAGTATATCATAAGTAGCCCTCTTCTCTTCCTTCTCCCTGGTGAAATGCAGAAGGGTCTCAGCACACCATTTCTTTTAGACTATGTCTTAAAGGTAAAGACAGGTCAGAAGCTGGCAAGGGTCTTAAGAGCTGAAACCTATGTTCTTGGCCCTGGCAATGCCCTGTGATAGCCTAGAAAGAAAGTAATGTTAAAATTTCTACAGAAAGTATTTGTTTTATTCATGATCTGATGTGGCTTTCTTGAATTGCATTTCAAGTGTTTAGTATCTATGCTAATGCAATCACTTTGAAGATTGGGTTAACAAATGCCAATTTGAATCTTATGAAAAGAGTTCGTGTCTACCTATGTTCCATGTTATAAATGTTCTATTGGCCTTTTTTTAAACAGAGTTATATTACTGATATTTGAATCACCTTTCTTAGCAGAGAACATTCAAAACCACTGCTGTACAGAAAATACTGGTTTTGTGCTTGTGTGTGGTAAGTAAATCCTGAAAACTGACACACTGTTCACTGGGCAAATCAATGACAAAAAGTTGTGTCTTGGGGGCCACACCAGACCAGACACATGACACACACTGTAGTCCACAAGTAACCTTTCCAATTTTTTTTGGTGCTATGCCACAGAAGTAGGAAGGTGAACTTCATGTTCCCTCACTGCTGGGCTCCAAAGCTGTACTTCAGCAGCAGCAGAGTGGCTGTATAGGACAGGCTTCACCCCTCACTGAAGATAATGAATCAGGAAATGACAGCCCTTCAGTAAGAGCTTTCAAGAAATAAAAGGTGAACCTAGGAGAATTAATTCTTTCATCCAACAAATAATTTGGAATGAAACATTTAGTAAATTACCTTAAAAAACCATTATTTTTCATTGTTTCAGTTGCCAGCCATTCCCTCTCCTCTAGTCTATACATTTGTTATAAATACATGTCCCTGCTTAGTTTTCTAGGCTATATATTTCAGGAAATTACAGTAGAAACTAACAACGATCTCACTGGCATTTTTTTGAAAACATTCCTAAGTTTCTTGTAAGTAATGATGATAGACATTTATCCCCAAGCCACAGACTCTCCAGGAGAGCAGCGAATAATCTCCCTGTGTCTGCTGTATATACACAAATGAAACTACAAAAATTAAGAAGTACTCTGTGTATTCTTCATATACTTTTGATGTGTTCAATCATCCTCATTTTATTTCTTAAGTTGCAGGCACCTAAAGTTTGGCTTATATGCATTCGACATGCTGCTAAGATCATGCAGTACCCATTGTTTGCAGTCTGAGATACCTATGAGGTTTTAATTTAGTGAGATCCCCATTCTGGTACATTTTATCCTTTCCCAGATGTACCAAGACTGAAGACAAAAAATGTGAATTCAACAAGAATTTTCATCTCATCCTTCACACTAAACTGGCTAACCCTCACTTACAAGCCAGAACTGCAGGCTCAGACCACCTTCATTAATTTCACTGTCACCAGGGGCAGGCCAGAAGACCAGCTGTTGGCTGAGATTGTTTATGCTGAAAGGCAAGACTCACAAAAAAACGTAAGGTAAGGACTTTGTTTTGATTTGTCTGCTGCCTGTTCTGAAATTTTAAGTCTAGAATTAGAAAATGCCTGTTTGAATCCACTGTACTATAATTGTTAGGAGCCCATATTAGAAAGATTTTAAGAGTCTGGAAAGTGTAGAAAGTCCTTTTACTGATTTGTTCAAATGTGTGCTCCCAAAGGGCTTGTCTTGACCAAAAGCTCTTCTAGAAATTAAATTTATTGTGATATTATTCCCACATTTCTCTCTACCGCTTGGTTTGCTCTGTGCATTGCATTTAATTTACAGTGCTGGATTAAAGCCCTCTGCAGTACTTTGTGCTTCAGTGATCTTGAGCCAATAAGTGTAAATAAAATTCCACACCAGTCTGTACAAGGATATAATCGCAGTGTTAGGAGCCAGGGCATTTGGTTAATAAATCACGATTTATTTCTGCAAGGATGCGGTTCTGTGGCTGCTGCAGTCATACCAATATATAGTATGAAGAGAAATGCTTTTATAAGTGGTTATAGGAAGGACCTTGGGCAGACTGTAATATATGAGATAAAACATGAAAAGAAAATACTTAGGGGTGTGAAATGAATTACAAGAATACCTCCTATTTCTCTAGTGTGTCTTTCCAGTTATCTCATGTAATTAACTAACTTCGTCCGCAAAGATTTGCTCCACCTGTTTGAGGTACTCCTGCTTCATGCAAGGGCAAACTGGGTCAGGGAGTTTAATTACCCCTTGAAGAATGAAAGCCATATACTTGGGAATGAGATCTGAAAACAGCTGTCCATTTACTTCTGCATCTGCACATTGTTCCACCTGGGACTGCATGCTTACAAGGCCTGTATCACCCAGGGTTTTGGTGTGAGTCAGAGTCTGACTGAAAGCTCCCCAGAAGATTAGTCAAGCTCTTGCCCTGTCAGAAGGTCAGTCCAGCAGAGCAGACTATGACAATGATTTCCACTCTGTTCGCGGCCCAAGTGAGGCTCTTCAGCCTTGTGCTATTCTCTGGTTTTCTCAGCTGCCACATGGATTACCACTTACCATCCCTGGCAAGATCACAGTCCTTTTCTGTAGACTCAGGAGGAAGGGCACTAGAAAGAGATAAAGTTCTAGTCCATGATGACCTAAACCTTCTCACTTCGGGTGTCCAGCACCTTAGATCTAGTATACTGGGACAGAACGTAAACTGGCCTTTCAGAAATGAAATCAAGTCATCTGATGTAATTAAACAGAAAATATAGCTCACAAATGCTATAAAACATTACTTCTTGCTGTGGTTGTTTAAACACACTGATTTTGTTCCCTCTGCTAGTCAGTCCTCACCAAGAAGCAGAATGGTTTCATGACTGAGCTCGGGCAGCTGGAGGATGACAGGCTGCTCAGCCTGTCAGCTGCCCAGGGCAGTCTCCTAGACAACAGTGAACTTATAAGGAAAATCACATCAGCAGAGTCAACTGCAGCAGAAATTCAACACAAGGCAGTAACAGTTGAACTGTTTCTAACAACTTAAATTCATCTGTAAAATGTCTATTCTTATTATTCTATTATTTTAAGTGTAACATTTCTATGAGCTAGAATAGGAATAGTCAACTTAGCTGTCTTTCTGGAAAGGGCTGTCCTCCCCATATTCACACTTTCATATCTATAATATGTAGTTGTCATATGTTTGATTTTTTTTTAGGTGCCTGGATTAGTACTCATAAAATTAATAAATACCAACATGAAATTTGAACAAATGTATTAATATATGATTGCCATGTTTTCACAGGTAAACAAGCATATTTCTGCAGAAGACAGTTATTCCCTAATGTTTGTCTAAGATAAGAAGCTTACTTACTTTAAATATTTGCTGGTGTCTGAAATAAAGTCAATTTTCTAGAGTATATCCATATTCTTTTCTGTATGGATGGGAATATCTTGGTAATTGTGCAGGATAATCATGGCACATTAAAAAGTAAACGGGACAGCTGTTATCATTCAGGTAGCTGAAGCCAAAGAAAATGAAGCTGAGGATAACACGACAAGAGAGCGTTACAGACTGACAGCCGGAGGAGCATCCCTTCCTTACTCCGGGAGTGTCAGCCTGGGCAGTGTCAACACCATCTACACTTTTCACTGAAGGTAAAAATGTCTCTTGCTGACTTTTTTTCGAAGTGCAAGAAACAGAAATCTGCCTCCAGCAGTGATGCCTGATACATTAGTTATTACTTGTACCAGATGTTTACATTGGCAGGTCTGCATGTCTGAGGGAAGGGAACACGATGTGATCTCCTGCTGGTCTGTAACACAGTACATCCCCACGGGTCTCTGTTGGCTGCCTCCATTCTGACTGTGCGTTCTGACTCTGCTTGCAAAAGTTTACCTTCCTTCTGTTCAGCCATCCCACGGGGCCAGGAAGGAAGAGTTTGGAGGAATTCTGTATAAACAATTCCCCGTCATAAATCTACCAAATGATCTAATGCTGTGAGTAAGGGAGATCACCCACTGCAAAATTACCAGCTTACTCTAAGTGAGAGAATCTCCATGCTGAGTTAAATAAGGAAGCAGAAGAGTATTGCTGTTTGCAGCCCTCACCCCTGGTTTGCTGAAAGTTTCCTTTAAAAGCCTCTTTTCAGCCTCTTGCATTTTACACTGCTTAGGTCAGCTCTTTATGGGAGCCTACAGTAGAAAACCAATTATCTTATGAGTACTAAAGCAAAAAAAAAGGCAGAATTCAAATAAATAAAAATAATTGTACTAATTTTCAGGCCTTCAATGCATCTTCCACAAAGCAATTAAAGAGGTTGAAAAATCAGGGGATAATCAGTGTTGTGTCTCTAAACTGAAACAAGTTGTCCCATATTCAACATATCTTTTCACATGCCAAGGATTTTTGAAAATTATAAGCTCATTTTCCTATCCCAAATGTCTTTTCAGGTGACGAAAAAAATTGATATTGGTGATGATGATGTTTACTGGATTTACTGTTACATCTCTGGAAGGTGATGCATGTGCCCAGACCCCGTGGTTGTGCAGTTTATCACACAGGTGACAGCTGCTTCAGTATCAATAATAATTGCAGAAATTCCAGAGATGCTATCATGTAATTCTTTTAATTTAAAATGCTGCAATGACTTCATGAAGCTAAGTTCAGGATAAACAGCATGACTTACTGTTTGCACTTGGATAACTAGGGTTGAAATTGATCTGGTGTATAAAATAAGAATAAATAATGCATATCCAAATAACATTCAGGCTGTTGCCTTTCCTTTTAATTTTAGTAACTGTGTGCCCTGGAAAAAGTCAGGTGTACTGGGAGGCAGAGGTCTGAAGCAAGTCTGATGGCCTTTTTCAATTTTGTGTGCTGTCAAGGTTCTTCTAAGTCTAAGTCTATCTAAAGAGATAGAACTTGAACTGGATTTCCTTTTTCAGTTCAGAGTTGAACACAAAAGTGTCCGATTGACTTTTTAACTACTCAGCCATGGAGTACCATTAGAGTAGTTTGAGAAAATTGCTTTGCAGTTCCAAATATTTTTTGTTATTATTTCTGGACACATGCCTTAACCAGACAATTTCAGATAAAGTCATACATTCTACCATATATATTTTTAGTAGAGCTAGTGATGTTTTCAAAGTGGAGTTTTCTTCACTATTTGAGTGCCTTTTTTCTTAGACATCACATACTGTATTTTGTGAGGAAGCTCTGTCTTACCATAAGTTGTTCCCTCCCCTAAAAATAGAATTTTAACTCCTGTGTGAGACATTTACTGAAGTAATTGTTCCATACAGGGTTTTCAATTTGTTATATCTAGATGTTTAACAGTAAGCAGACAACAGCAATACCAACCAAAGTAAACCTTTATCAATAATACTATTTTTATGTATGTGTGCTTGTGTGTACAGATACGTAACTTAGTATTTTAAGGCAAGTCCTGAGTCCCTTGCTTGCACTAGAATTTTTTACATACTTCAAAAATTATCAGTGTCATCCTGTTTCAGTCATCATGCAAAAGGCACAACATCTGTATTTGGCATGCTTTCAGGCTATGGCAGTGATGGATGTGTTAAGAGGGGTAGATAAAGATATTTAAAGATCCACCAAGAAATGGAAGAAGTGGGTGAACTCAACATATCCAGAAAAAGAGAACTTCCCCTGGGAGTACACAAAAAAAAGCTCTTTTCAGAAACTAATAATAATGTCCATCAGGACAGAATGTCATATGCTCTGAGGTAGGAAATCTGAGGATTCATTTTTCAGGGCAAGTGTGTGTGAGGGTGGTGCCTTGCATGCGTCTGAGAAATTCAGATCTTAAGAAGCAAGAAAATAACTTCTAGAGCTGGGTGGTGAACCAGAATTTGAGATCTATTACTTGGTCCTTCACAGCCTGTCCTCCTGGTGAAAAGTTTACAAAGAGGTAGTGTGGCAAGACACGAGTCACAGCATATTTGGAGAGCTGTGATTGTGATTTCTTTTAGGTTGAATATAGGCACCTGAGAAGAATAGTCATTGATAAATAGACATACAGTAAGCTATCCTGTTAATAGCTAAAAATATATTTTTCAGTGTTAGTTCTTATTATGGTTTTAGAGCTGGTAGGTTGACATTCATTACAATTATTCAGGTCTCCCTTTTGAAAATTCTGTGATACTAAGAAAGATTCTGTATGTCTTCAGCTGTGGATACTGACACATTAGTTTTCCAGTTGTACTATTTTTGTCTTTTGATCCCAAGTGATGGTCCTATAGACCTGTTGCTCCACACCCCACAATCACTGTTTTTACCCATTTTTACATGACTTCTGAGAATGCAAGCTTGGTCCTGGGTATTTATTTTGCCTGACTGCCCCGGCTTTATGTGACAGTATTGCTTGCATGTAATGAGGTCCTTTTCATTCAGAAGTTGCTGTTTTCTGTCATGTGGCCACTATCCTGCAGGGAAATGGAAAAGATCATTTTCTTTCTTGCTTCCCTACCTGCTTCCTTTCTTGCCTTCAGTTCACCCTCCTGATGATTTCTCCGAGGAAATGACCATCGGTGTCAGATGCTCAAGTCTGAGAAGGGTGCAGACCTGAAGTACTTACCAAGGCACATCTTTTGTGTTTAGCAGCTGTTTTGTCATGTATAGGAACTTTGTGGAGAAAAATCTTGGCTGGAGGTATGCGAAAAGCACGGGGACAGATTTAGCAAAATGCTAAGAAGAGAGCAGTCCAGCCACTCCTGTGTTTTTCATCCTGTCTTCATTACTAGACCCACTTGAAGATCATGAGAAAATGCGTAAGCCTCTTATTTGCTTCTGGTTCAAGGACCACTTAACTGTCCTCCCATTAAAGAAAGAACAAGTGAGCTCAAAAGTGAAATGGGGCATGCAGGACTAGAAATGTGGATAAATTGATCTATGGTTATATGTTTGTGTGTATGTTCTTCTACACATGTATGTGAGGATGCATTTTTTTTACGGAACAGAACAAAGCCTTCTGGATTCATCTATCACTAGGATGGAATATGCCTTACTGTGGGAAAATTGGGCTCAGTTTATTTTCGGCAGAAGATTCAAGTTCCAAAGTTTCTTCCACCCCCACCATATTCATGGCAATGGGGTGGATGAAAAGTGTAAGGCCATAAGCACTATAGTATGAAAAAATTTTTATAGCATTCCTCTGCTTGCCATAATACAGGTTTCCTTTGTACTGTTTTCTACCTTTTGACTAGATGAGGGCCAGAGGGCAATTTTCTCCATGCTCATGTAATCTTGTGCCCCCTGTGACTAAATAATGGTCATTATACAAACTATATTCAATTGTATAGGGCTCTGTGGCTTTATACTTAGGATTACTATTCCCCACAGACAATAGTGAGAACACCAGGTTAATACAGCTGTGACCTCACTGTGCTCAATTTAAGCTCAGGCCCCACAAGGTGAGAGGCTTGTGCATTTACCCACTGAACCAATCAGTTAAAAAACTGATGTGATATCTACCACATGTTGCTCCCTTTTTCATGAGGGAATTGCTCTGTACCCCCCATAAGAGTTTCTAAAGCTCAGTAACAATGCTGAGCATCTATCAAAATGTCAAAAGGTTCATTATCTTAAAACCAAGGGAACAGATTTCTGCAGGCTTTTTCTAATACCAGCAATAAGGCCACTGTTGAGAGCTCGCAATTTTGCTTGTTGAAATTGTAAGGGTTTAGTGAAGTGCTTCAGAGGAAGTAATATGCATCGCACAAGTGATAGTGAAATTAATGGGGGCATTATCATTCTTTTTCCTTTCTGCTCTGCTAATTTTCCCATCTCCTCCCCCTCCATCACTCACCCTTCCCCAATTATTTCTATTGCAGACAAAAAGCTTGGGTTCACCTGGAAGATTTCATAACATTTCTCTAGGACAAAAGCAGGAGATGGTTGTGAAGGAGGCACTCAAGAAAGCTGCCCCATATGGCCATTGGGTTCTTTTCCAAGTCAGTGTCAAACTGCCTCTGGTGGGGAATACCTCCTTCGCTGGAGGGATGTTCCCAGAACACAAAATATGCAATGGATTACAGAAAAAGTTCTAAACAGCTAATAATCTTGTTCCATTTGCTTTTGCTTTTGGTTGTAACAGGATAATCATCATATTAATAGGGTGTATGTCATGTTTTGCTGAACAGTGCACTCTCACAGAAGGAACAGCAGAGATAAAACAGAAAGCCCCTGATGGGTAGGTAGGACTGCCCTCAGGCACACCCTTCCCCCACCTAATTAAGAGCTCCCATTCCATTCAGCAGGCCATAATGGAGACTTTAATGAAAAGGGTCTGACTGTCCCTGGGGCAGCTGTATAATTAGTCCTGCAGTGCTGCTTTTCTGAGATAGCAGCCACGGCTCTGGCCAGCTTTGTATGGACCAAGAACCCACTCTGCAGTGGACAAAGGGATCCGTGGGATGCCCTGGCAAGCCGTCGTTTCCCAGCACAGGAACAGAGTGAACAGGAGCACTGCAACCGTAAATGCCACTGAAAAAAGATGCTCCCTCCCCAGTGTTTTATGCTAAACAGCCGATGTTTATATGTGACAACCTGTCAGCCCTGAAGCCAAACGACAAGTGCATGTTCCAGGCCTTGACATTAAAGTGGTTATGGGAATGGGGTGATTCTCTCCTCTCCTGGTTTTAACCCCAGCAGCCCGCTTTGTCTGCCAGCCAGGTCACCCACAACAAATTAAGAGATGGGTTAAAGTCAGAGTTTTCTCTGAGATGAAGCAAAACCACCATGGGATTAATGAGAGGCCCTGGTGTGCTAGGCACTGTGAGAGCATGCACTAACTGCCCCCTTCGTCAGCAATGAAACTGCAAGTATGCTTAACCACACTTCATGTGAGTGAGCTAATCATGCCAGTCTGAAAACAGCCTGCATAGAAATGTTGTGAAGGGAAGAGTCAAGTTGGTTTTCAGGGGAATTTCAGGGTTCTCAGCTGCTCTGAGGGCAGAATGAAAAAATGGGAGATGGCAGAGGCAGTGTTGTGTGTCTGAAGATACAGGGATGGATGGGGAACAACTGAGAAGCTTCTAGTGTTACAGACCCTGCTCTATTTTCCAGCCTGTTATGCCTGGCTTTTGAGGGAGGAGGGAGGCAACAGTTTTGCTGTAAAGGTTTTTGATAGTGAAGGATTGTGGGAAGTCTGAAAGGAAAGTTCATGAAGTTGTTGGACCAAATCCCAGATAGCACTAAGTTAGCTAGAACTATATGGATTTGGATGCACTCAGGGCTTCTCCTGCTTTAGTCTTCTGTGTTTGGGTCCAAAAACTCTGTAAAGCTCATATTTCAAAAAAAAATTGGAGCAAAAAGATGAAGTATTTTAGTATGAATTTTATTGGAGACTAGAGGATATATAATTAGATATTAAAAAGAAAAAAACCAAACCAACCTACACCTGCTATTCTAACTGACCTGGGAAATACTTTAAAAAATTACTTTAGCTTCAGATATAGCAAAAGCAGTTAACACAGTGGTTGGCAAACTGGCAAAAGAAAGACTGACTTCAATTTTATAGGTGTCAGGTTTAAGTATTCTGTGACTCATAATTAATATCTCAAATTCAGATATCTGATCTATTGAATGTTTATTTTGTTATTTTATTAAGGCTTGAATCGCTTCCACTTTGCATTGGATGGATGCAGCCTATATAAAGATTCAGGTGCTGCCAGGCTGCAATCATGTAATGTGATATGAAAGTCTCCCTCTCTTTCCATTCCCCTATTCCTTTTTCCACGTGGTGAGGGACAGTTTGGGAATATGCCCCCAGCAGGCCTCAAAATAAAGTGATGCAACATCCAGGGTGGGACTGATAGGTTGTATTCTTTGGCTGTAATTCCTCCTGCGCTGCATGGAGATTGTCAGTGCAATCAGGGGGTTCTGGCACATCAGTGAAGGGCCAAAGAAAAGCTTGTGGATGAGCTGCAATTTGAGTTCAAATGTTAGTACTGTAACAAAGAAACATGGAGTGTGGGCTAACAGTGTGGTTAAAACATCTTTAGCCCAGCCACATTTTAAACTTTTCTCAATATTCCTGTTTTTCACCAGGAAGTGCTTTGGAGGCAGATACTTTTCCATTATAGCTCTTCTCTGATCTCAGCATCTTCCCACTGTCTTTGTGTATTTAGAACCTTAAAGACAGTTGCACTCTGAAGTGGTCTGAGACATATTTCCTAAGCAGCAGGATAGCTGGAACCATTTTTCTGTCTAGTGCTTCTATTCCTGGTGTATCTTGGATGTGTTTTGTCCTAGGTCCCAGTTCTACAGGGAACTTAGAGACTCCAGTTGCCTTCTGAGCTATGCTTGTCTTTGTATATGATAACACCCACAACCACAGATCACTTAACCCTGAGTTTACAATATCTTCATTAGCTTCAGAATCAAGGTCTTAAATTTTAGAAGCTAACAGTGAAACCTCAATACATACCAAAAAAATCACAATGACTTAACTGTTACCCCATTGAAAAGTCACAATGACAATGCCTTAAGGACAAGAAATTTATTTGGTTTTGTTCAATAACCAAATTGGCTGTTTTTCAACAGACTATTCATCTAAGTAGCTGAGTGGTTCAGAACCTTGGACGAACTTATTGAGCAATACAACATGTCATTCTGATTTCTGTGTCTTTATCAGTGCTAAGCCAGCTCCAACCATAGAAAAGCAGATCATTCCCCAAGGAATACTAGGAAATTCAGTTCAATTAGAATTACTGGTGAACCTCCTACAAAGGATGCTGGCTAATTTGCATGCTGCTCTCTATGGTTTTGACCAGGTAAAAGTAAGCTATATATTTTTTTTTCCTTTTGTTTGCTTTAATTACTCCTTCCCCTGTGGGGACATTATTGACCACTCTGTGGGACACCAGGACTTGGGACCATTGTGATTCCAAACCAACCTGACAGCCACACGGTGCCAGCCCTCAGTGCTCTGCACTACCTCTGTGTTTTCCATCAGTGTTGGGCAGGAGGAAAGGTGTGGCAATAATACAAACATTTGTACTGTTCAGTAGAGACATGCACGGGTATGCCTACAAAGGTGGAAAGAGCATTTATTGCACCAGCTTTAGCCAGTGGTGCACTTATGAAAAAGCCTGTACATGCTCTGAAGTCAAAGCTCTTTCATTCAATGGTACTCACATATTTTTTGCTCTGCTCTAAATTTGGGTTGACCAAATGCATGGTCATGACCATTCTCTCGCAGATAGGATTTACATACCTAGGTGTTCAGGCAATGGCTCAATACCCTGTGTATGGGTTCCTGCAGTCAGGCATAAAGCAAGGAATTAAAGAGCAAGGGTTATGTGCTGTTTGTTTTGTCCTTTGCTCTTGCCCCGTGTGAGGTTCTGCTTGGTGGGTGGAAAGAAGAAGGAGGAGAAAGAAGACATGAGAATGTGGAGAGCAGGCGCATCACGGGTCGTGCGTAGCCTCCTTCCCTCCAGATCCCTGGCTATCCCCAGGAACTTGTAGAAAGATCTTCAAACCCAATGTGAGTCAGCTTCCCTGCAGCAGTGGCAGTGCTGGAGCAGTCAGCTTGTTCACATCAGCAAAGCAGACCACGATGAAGGCAGCCGTAACTGCACACTCTCGCCTTCCAGCAAGGTATTCACATGAGCACACATGAGCAGAGCTGGGATGTGAAAAGGGTGAGAGTTCCTTTAAAAAGGAATACTAGGCAATGCCAGAGGGAAAAGGGAANAGGAAAGGAAAGGAAAGGAAAGGAAAGGAAAGGAAAGGAAAGGAAAGGAAAGGAAAGGAAAGGAAAGGAAAGGAAAGGAAAGGAAAGGAAAGGAAAGGAAAGGAAAGGAAAGGAAAGGAAAGGAAAGGAAAGGAAAGGAAAGGAAAGGAAAGGAAAGGAAAGGAAAGGAAAGGAAAGGAAAGGAAAGGAAAGGAAAGGAAAGGAAAGGAAAGGAAAGGAAAGGAAAGGAAAGGAAAGGAAAGGAGCTGTGTCAGAGCTACAAATGGATTGATCTTGATGGTGTGGGATGATTTGGAAAGATATTTGTGAGAAAGGAAGAATAGATGCAGTTTTGTAGCTGAGCAGCTGACCATTAATACAATATTTCAGTCTTTTTTCAATTTTTTTATAACTTACTATTATAATTCTTTAAATGGAAAGCCAAAAACTTTAGACAAAGTTTTTAATAAAGGTGGTTCATATACATTGTTGTCCTGCTTCAGCCTGTGTTTAGCGAAAGAATATATCTGTATATATTTGAATTAACCAATTTCTAAGCTTCATACTTTAGAGAACTCTTTTCTCACCCACTGTTCTGAGCCACGGGTGTTGTGGCTTACCACAAATTCCTGTGCAGACGCTGTCTTTAATATATTTCTGATTAAGGGGGGTTTTTTTTAATTTTCCAATTACAGTAAGAAAATCAAAGTATGCCTAATCCAGATGGAATACATTTAATGGATTTGTGGTTTTATTCAGGGTAGAAACTTGTGTTGTATTTTTCATGGTTGAACTCAGCATTCTGATTTAAGGAGGCTTTTTGTCAGAAATAAAATCCTTCACTTTTGCCCAGATTCTGTTACATGTTGTTCAGCTTAGGATGATCTATTTCCTTTTAAAAGAGAAGTGTTTATCCCTCTGATATTCCCTCCACGCCTCATTATTTTCAAGGATATCAAAATTAATTTTGTTATGTTTATTACTTCTTAAATTAAAGGATAAAATACAGAAAAATGACAGAGACACAAGGATTAATTTCCACAGGTTTTACAGGCAAATGCCAAATAATTTAAAAACCATCTGAAGCCCTGTGCTGAATATCATCTTGCTGAAATTCTCTACTAACACTATAAATAATGGAAGCAAAACCAAAAATATTAAACTTCAATTTCAGTCATGACTCTTTGGGAAATGGTGTAAAATTTCAGCGAGTTTGAAGGTTTTTTAATAAATGTTAAGCTAGTAAATTTTCTACTTGGGGTAAAGTCTATGGATGATTTAGCTAAGAAACTACAGTGGTTATCTGAGTAATATTTATAGACTTCTGGGTAAAGACTCTGCTTCTGTTGGTTTCTGTAGCACAACAGTTATCCTTTACGAAGGGACATGTGGGAATTAAAATGTCTCTATCGACAATCCTGCATCTCAGAATTACTGCAAAAAATACTGCCCTCTGATTTTTTAAAAAGCTGTTTCTCACTCTCCTTCCGACTCCAGCCTTGTGAGTGCTCCCTTTTGGCAGCTGAGACCGGCACAGCTCCCGGCAACACTGCCTGTTGTTAGAGTGTGAGTTACTCATTTTCTCTTTTGGCAGGGTACCCTTGAACTGTATGCATGAAGAGGAATTTAAAAGCATCCTTTTTCCTCTGTGCAGTTTTCACCCTTGTGTTCCTGGGAGACTGAAGTTTGGCCCTTGGGGCTGGAAGGGAAGGTGCCCCATTGGCACCCGAGATCTCAGCAACTGTTCAGAGGCCCACAGGAAGGTAAGAAGTGGTCAGGTAACCACACTTGCAGGTCATTTCCACTCAATCACATGTTTATACTGAAAAAGGGGGACACAGTTCTTTCCCTGAAGCTGTTATTTAAGTAGCTGGCATTTTATGATGCTGTTGGTGAGTATGAAAATAAACCAAATCAAAAGGGGTGGGGGGTTGTGGTTTTTTTCTGGCAGTGGATGCTTGAACTTTGTAATATAGGTCAAACCAGTTCCACATCAGTAGCTAAGGGGGAAAAAAATGCCCTTCATTATGTTAACAAAAACAGGGGTTTACATGTGCATATATGCCAAATTCATTAGGCAGGTAATGAAGCATTTGCACAAATGTAATTACAAACAGCAATTCTGACAGTTCATAACACTGCATTAATAATCACTACAATTAGTTCTGATGATGGAAGCAATTTACAGCACGTCACATGTATAAATAATGGTGCATTTCCTGAATGTGTCATTATTATGTATTAAGGATGCCACCTTGTTGTGACTTTCTCAGTAATGTTCCCCTTGAGTCAAAGTTAAGGATATGAGAGTGATTTTTTTTTCCTGAGCTACAGCATATTTCATACTTGTATGGTTTAAATACTGAGTTGAGGCCATTTGTGTAAGTTCTGTATGTGAAAATGTGAAATGCCTAAATAGAAGGTAGTAATTATTTGTTACTGAATGATATAGGATATTATTGAATAGATCCTCCCATTTCAGTAATTTAAATAAATTTCAGAGATATTTATGAAGGATGAAAAAGAGACAGAAGTGTCTCCCCTTGATGATATGATTTTCTCCCTATCTCCCAGCTTGTATTTACTCTGAGAAATTAATTTTCTCTTTGTCTTCATACCCTTGGTAATAATCTTTATTTAGTTAGTAGGACATCAAGCTGTTTTCCCTTTTTGTGGTACTTGGTGTCATGGTGAAGTAATTGCTTAATTTTATTATGATGATTTAATAATGCTTCCCATTTAGAAAACAGTCTATGAAATCAGCTTATTCCAACCCTTAGTTTTCTTTGCTAATAAATCTTGTTGCTTTAAGCTGTTCTTTTGAAACCACAATTCATAAGCTGGATAATTCATTTTTCTAATTAATGAGAGGGAGGATTCTGATGGCAGGGAATACTAGAAAGGTCTGTAAGAGCAAGAATTATTTCTTCTCTCCTCTTGGTAATATTGCTTATTGGCGTTTCTCATTGTACTGCTTAGTGATTCATTACTCCGTGGCTTCATAGGGATTTTTTTAACATAGATAGTGGAGAGAGAAGTAAGACAATATTTTTAAAATGTGAGTTCCTATGTATATATTAATGTCTATGACATACATATATGCATATGATCTTCTAATTTATTGTCCTTTGGGAACAACTTCCTGAAGACAATTAAGCATTGACCAGAAAGCAGAAAGAATAAACTGGGCAATGTGAGCTAGCCCATCAGCTAGTGGAAATTGCCATAACTCAGTTACAACTTCTACCAGCTTATAGTGTTTTCCCGAGAATATTTAATTTTGTATCTCAGTTTTTCCTGCTGCCAAGAAAAACTCCAGCACACCAACCTGCAAAAGTTAAGGTATCTTCATGTGAAGTACAGGGTGCCTGATCCTGTCTCACTGTCCCACTCTTTCCCTCCACCTTCTGATCCTAACACACATGTTCAAGGTGTGGTCACTGGATGTTGTGGGGCGAAGTAGATTCTGTCCTCTCCATTATCCCCCTCCCCACCAACAGCTCTGTGGGGTTTTTGGGTACAACAGACCAGTTTTGTATAGAATACAATGGCAATTATGTGAACCTGACAGCCCAAAATATTTCTAATGCAAACTCCGCAGTTTTCTCGCACTCGCAAAAATGTCCCTTTTATATCACCAGCTTTGATTATCCCAGTATAATCAATGTCCCAGAAGTGTGCAGCTGAATGAGCTTGTACTGCATTAAAATATTGATATACTCTTCAAAAAGACAAAGGAAAAAGCAATTTCTGGAGATAAATATATATGAAATTAGAAAAACATTAAATGAGGTTTAGTTGCCGACAAAGAGAAAAGCAGGTTTATTCTGACTGGAAGAATGTTTTGTTCTAAATCCAAATTGCTGGCATTTTTCACAGGGTTTCTCTGTTCAGCCTTCTCATCACAAGCATGCAGCACTGCATATTATATTCCAGTGGCTTTTTTTAAAATTCTTTTTTCATTTTCTTTGAACCAATTTAAAATAAAGATGGATTAGCATTTCACATAATCAAATTGCTGCGTACAAGTTTATGTAGCAAGCAGGCTGGAATAGCTGCAGCTATTTTACTTGTTCTGTTCTGTCACATCATGCAATATTTAAAGCCTATAATTAAGTTTTTACTTGAACTGTTGGGAGGCAAATACTGCCCCCAAGGGTGTAAAGGTTCCTGTCTGCAAAGGTTTGATCACAAACTGGCATATTTTGCAAACCAAAGGGGATCAAAAAGAAGCTTCAAATGCTGTGAAGCCAAATAAACGACAGTGGTTCCTTGGATAATATGTTTTACCACCCTTAACCACATGCTTTCTCTGTGGCATTATGACTAGAATTCTACAATAACCTTAATGCTTATATGATGTAGCAGTAATGGGATTAATATTAAATCAGTTTTTACCAAAGTTCTTGAATACTTCCCAGTTTCAAATAATGTAGAATTTCAGTAACTAAACATTCCCTAGTGAGGAGATATAAAAGACTGCAATCAGATACAAGTTTTTTATATCTCCTCCAAGAAAGGCACAGTAGGTTACCTTCCTGGCACTCATGAGGATTATGTCTTTATAGATCTGTATGGGAAAATACATGCACTTGTTCACAAAATTATGTTCTCTCATATCATGTGGTATTTTGAAAATGTGGTTTTCTCTGAAGTTTTTTTTTTATAAGGGCTAAGGTAGAAAACATAAAGCTTGGATAATACATTTTACACCATTACGGAATTTTAGTAGCAAATTTGCTGGTTTTGCTCAGATGCCTCTCACTGGATTGAAATAAAAGAAATCTAGTTTTTATGTTATTTGCTGAACAAACAAAACCCAGCAATGCAAATGTATAACCATGAAACTTTCTGAAAGGAAGTAGCTGGATTCATGTCTCTTAACAACGTTTATTCTTTGGTTTGTCCTTTAAGCAGCTGACTTGTTTTATTCAGTGATGCATTCTATTCCTCAGGTGGGTTCCACAGGAAGACTTGCATAACCTCCTTGGTGAGATCATGTGAGGTGGCCACATCATGGGTGCCTGGGACTGGCATTTTTCACAGGGATTCTCTGTTCAGCCTTCTCATCACAAGCATGCAGCACTGCATATTATATTCCAGTGGCTTTTTTAAAAATTCTTTTTTCATTTTCTTTGAACCAATTTAAAATAAAGTTCTTGCCGGCTCTGCTGGATCTGTCTGCAAGAATTCCTCAGCCCAGTCCTGCTGAGAACTTTCATACGTGCCTAAAGCTCTTGAACAGGTGCAGAGTATGTTTACCCAAGGGAAAGAGAAGACCACACGCTTTCTCATCCAGGCAGCCTCACCTGTAGCAAAGTCTTGTCTGGCTGTGGGGGAATAAATTTGTCGATAATTTATCATAAGCAGATTTTGGCTGAAAGGGTTTGTGAGATGGCATACTGCTTCTCTACTTTTGCAAGTACCATTAATTGATAACTTGAATTCAGTACTTCATAACACTGCTTCTATAGTGAGTTTAATGACATTGGATACACTTAGGTTTCCATTTTCCTAGGAAAACTATTTTAAGATGCTTCTATTTAGAAAGTTTTGGGTAGGCATGGGAAAGTATATCTTATGGAACAGCACTTTAACCAATGTAACTGATAGACTCACCAGTTTCAGAATGGCACTATCCTTGGAGTTTACACTTACTCTTTGCACATTTTCTTCCTCCAAAAAAAAAAAATGGATATGTTACACATTTCCTTCCATCTCACTCTTTCTAAAATAGGGAAAATAGCTTGTAAGACTGTTCTTAATTTTCCACTACCCTCTCATACACATCTGTTTCTATAGCTTTGTCAGGTTATTACCAGCTGACATATACTGAATTATTCAAATTTCATTATTGAGTTTTCAACCTGGACAGCAGTGTATGTGGCACATCCATGACTCCAAAGGGCCAGATTGCCAAAACTGCTTCTAATCAGCAGCAAATGCAAAAATTTTTGAGGCTACAAAAAGAAAATGTTGCTTTAACTTCAGTTCTAAGAAGTTTTGCATGGAAACTGCTTTAATCTATTTTCATATACACAGTTATAACAAATGTGGATGTTTATACAGGGGTGTGTGTGTATATGTACAAACATATATATATATATATAATATGTATGTATTATATATGTGTATTTATATATATATATAAATATTTTAAAACCCCATCTGCTTCTCCTTAGCTGCTGAAGAAGCCACTTCAGAGAACTGATTGTACACAATTTGCTAAAAACAGCCAAGAGATTTTTCAAGCACGCTTTCCAGACTTGTTGTTTTTCATTGTCCAAAGGTAAAAAAGCTCATTTATGAGGAAAAAAAAATAAAAATTATCATGCTACATGTGAGCAGGCCATTTTTGGAGCTGGGCTAAGCCTGGAAAAGTGCCGCTGTCACCCCTGGCAGTGGGTCGAAGCCTGCCTTTCAGCTGTGAGCGAGAGGAGCGAGCTGGTGTTTCCTTGGTCCTGAAGAAGTGAGATTTCATATGTCAAAGAGCGACATTCAGCTGAAGGCAATTGGAAGTAACTGCTCAGAAGAAGATGCCCAAGAGTAAGTTGCCATGGAGATGGAAAGGCTAAACACCACTGTACTCCTGACCTCGAAAGAGGCTGATTTCTCCACATGACAGTTGAGGTCGTGGGGGCATGGTGGGAAGCTCATCCTGCCGGCTCCAGCTCTGCCTCTAGCCTATGGATAAGTAAAGAATTACTGCTTTACTACTTTAGGTAGTCCATTAACCTTCACAAGCCTGAACTTTCATTCAAATAATTGCAAAATAAGTATAGGTGGTGAAACCTGAACAGAATCACTGCTATTTGTATGCCCTTTGGAAAGTTTAGGGACCCAACCCTTAGCGTGGATCCACTGGTATTTTAAACAGTGAGGTATCTTTCTTAGCTTCTTGCTGTAATTGGAAAAAGCTAAAGCCCAGAATTACCAGCAAAACCAGAAAATCATTCAGTGACAGGCAGCCAAATGAATGTGAACAGGATGGTCCTTCATCAGCGGTGGGGCTTTATATTCACTGGGGAGATTTCCTTCTCTTTTTAACTTCTTTCCTTATGATGAGTTCTTTTAGCTACAAATTTATTCCACAGGGTTCATTAGAATAACCCACTATGGGTCAGCTTTGATAGACCTCACCCAGGAACAGTCGTAAAGACAGGAGGGTGGCAAGTTCCTGCTACATACCCCAGTAACCCACAGCCTCCCTCTGTGCACGACTCCCATGGATGCAGTAAAATGTGATTTAAGTGCCAGCAGAGAGACTGGTAAGTACAGATTGTCTGACAGAATTGATCTTCCACTCGAGGTAAATAACAGGGCTTTTTTCAAAACCTCAGCACTACTTCAAAGTGGCGTCTTAAGATACAGCTTATTGTGGGTGAGGTTAGTGGTGCAAGTTCAGGCACAGGTAAATGGCTGGTTGCAGAACCAAAATGACTTCAGAAATAAGTGCCTACTGGTGTTATTTTGAGCAGTAGCTTGTTGTAGACTGTTCTAAATGCCAGAAGCTCTTAAATGTTATTGTGATTTTGTGGAGTGGACCCTGCATTAGGAAGAAATAGCTTTTGTGAAAAGTACCACTTAGAGCTAGAAATATTTTTCAGCAAAAACAACTTCAAGCCTCGTTTAAATTGCAGACAGGTCTATGACAATAAGTTCAGAGAAATTCTTTGAATTCAGTGAAGTTCTTACAGCACAGGGGATGGGGAAGTCTAGAAAATAAATGTGATGGCTACAGCTCTTATTCTTATTTTATTTTTTTATTTTATTTTATTTAGGAAGTCATCCCACTGAGAGTACATCTCACCAAAGTCCTGTCTACATAAATCTTGATCTGCTCCAAAGTCCCAAGTCTTATCTTAAATATCCTTACAGAGTTAAGGGTCTTCCTGCTCTATAGGAACAGTGCAGTTAACAGTACTTGGCTCAATATTGAGCTGATTGAGACCTTAATTTGTTCTCCTGTTAAAATTATCACCGCTGTCTATCTCACTGAGGCCAAAGCAGCAGTACGAACCCCATGCAAGATTCCTACAATTGGAGACATGCAGTGGAGTAGCAAAATGGCATAAGAATCCTTGCTTGGCTGCTGAGGTGATGCAGACTCTCAGTACTTAACATACACTTGCCTCAGTAGTGACAGTCCTTAAAACAGATGCAAAGCATCCTCCTGAAGAAGCAACCCTGCAGAAAATGAAAGTGTCCAGAAATTATGCAAATAGTAACTATGCTGGGAATACCTTGGTAACCCTCTTCCATTGTATCAGAACTTGCAGGTGTCATGTCCAAAAACTTAAAATAAATGTCTGAAACTTTGTAGAAGTTTCTTGGTGTGAGCATTACCAACAGCATTATTAATTCTTTTCCTACGTCTTGAAGGGGAACTTGGCAGAAAGTTTCTTGGCCCCACCAAATCTGGATTGTGATGGATACCCTAAATACATAGATGAAATGCTTCCATCTGAAAGCCCTGTACTATATAGACTGCACCCCAGTGCTGAGATGGGATTCTTGACATCAGATAATCTCTTCAAAACTCCTTTGGAAAAGCAACCCATGCGGACATGGAAGAGGGATCAGGCCAGTCTGCAGCGAAAGAGGTGAAGTTCTTCATCCAGTGTGTTAGTGCTGTTAGTGACAGGTGGAATACACATCTTACTGTGTTTTTTCAGGAATAGACCTAATTTCTAAAGGGGAGGGGCAGGGGGAAGGCATCAAATTAGAAAAGATCCAATGGGTGTTAATGGTTGTGATAATGCACCAGCCTGGCAAGGGGTAGTGCACTAGGAAGATAAGTGGACCAATTTCTTTTTCACATTAAATTTATTGTGGAGTGGGAAACAGGGTATAGATCTATCTTGCTTTTTTTTTTTTTTTTACACTTTTAAAAGCAAGTACAGCAACAATAACTTACTAGAAAAAAAGGCATGGATGGTTGAATTGGTGGGTCTAGTCTTGACCTCTGTGTTTTGTTCCCATCTCCTGCATGATAAAACTCCTTAGGGCAGCTTTCCTATGCCTTCTGACTTGTGCCAAGCATAGGAAGTCCCTCCTAGCCTGCTGTCCTGACTTTTTCTGTTGCATTCACAGCACAGTCTAGCAGTGGTGTGAAGGCTTTCCATGCCAGGAAGAGCAGCCCAAGCACAGGCTCTCCCACTGCTTCCTTCCTGGGCACTTGAACTGAGCAGGAGCCTTGTGGCTGCTCCAAGACTTCCCTTGCAAGCAGTAGAGGAAGGGGAGGTTTTCAGGGAGTTTTAGTTTTTGGTAAAGGAGGGTGTCTGACTCTCTTAGCCTCATCACAGAACCTGGAGTCTAGCAGAACAATAACATTAATACTGATAAATTATCAGAGGCTGGGTTAAAGGGACCAACCCTAATACCAGGATAAGCTTTGTCACTTAATATGGAATTGACTGGGACATTCTAGTTCTGTTCATAGTCAAGATATGGCAGACACACAGATACATTAGTATAGCCAAACTCATTCCAGAAGAATTTAAAAGGATGGGTTTTAAGCACAGAACATCACTGGTGCTGTGCTCAAGAGATTAAATGAATAAAGGAGCAGGGAAGAAAAATGTAATCACAAATCTCAGCTAGTTCTGTTTTCACATCTTGCCATCTTCTGCATCTTCCTTTCTGAGTGTAGATCTGAGAAACTATGTCCAGATGCCCCAAAGCCTGGCATATGATGAGACTGAACCTTCAGTTCCTTATCCTTACCAGAGTTAATTAAAGTCCCCTGTGACTGCCACTCTGGTTCTGCATTTCTCCATCCCTTTCTGTACTCCCAGCTTTTCCTCTGAGCACTCTATTTTTTTTTTCCCTCTTATCACTATCAGATCATGGAGGTTTTGCAGGAGAAAATGTGACAGCTCTGCATGCAAGTAGCCAAACATTGCTTCATCTCCTGGGGGGAGCTTGTGCTTTTCCTGCTCAGTTCCCACTTTAGGGAGACTGGACTATAACATATGGCATTCATCATTAAGTCTGCCAAAGCTGGGCTGAAACAGAGGCTGAGCTGCATTAATGCTGTGATTTCAATTCCTGCTCATTAGCACTGTTATGAATTGTTCTTCATTTATGTTGTCTCAGTTCCAGAGCAGGCCTGCAAGGAGAGAGGCTCTTTTTGGGGGTAAGGCATGTGTGTGCCTGTGCTGTGTTTTGCCTAATGCCTGAGACAGCAAGGACCGTGGGTGGTGGAGGCGGTGATGGAAGCTATTAGGCACTAGAGAAATACAAACTACGGATCACACTTGACTGAAAATCAAGACAATTCCAGGGTGTACCCTAGTAACAGCAGTCATCCCAAGTCCAGGGACAATATGTTAGTAGACTTCAAGAGTCAGTGTTACCTGAAAATGTAAAGCCAAATAGAAGCTGCTAAGTGTTAATTGATTTGCAGTCATTCCTCTCAGTACTGCAACCAAGAAGACAGCAAAGGTGATGGAGGGAGCATTTCTGTTTCTTATCGATGAAAATGAGATATTTGTGCTCTTCTGAAGAAATCAGACTTGAAAGTAGCTGAGTCAGAAAGAGTTGATTGCTGGGATTTCTATTGCCTCTGTTGTATTGTCCTGGACAGGTTAAGAATGTTCTGGATGATATTCTGGAAATGCTTACTGAGAAGCTTAACATAGCCAAAATCATGCAGGAAGACAATTGTCTGGAGACACTATGCTCTTGCTTGCCTCGAAGAGTAGGTGATGAACCTTTTCCTTTTAGAGACCTGTAGGCCTTTTAAACAGCTGGACCCCAGCTTGAAGGCAAATTGCTTATTTCAGTGCTTTCTGTAGCTTTTTTTGGAAATGAAAGAATAGTTATTCCTTATGTATGTTTTAAATTTTTCTCCAAAGGGGAAGCTGATGTTTTCTGTTCAAATGGAAGTGCTGCAATACACACTCTTCTCTGATGATGTGCCAGGACACATGTACAACCTCCATATCCATCCACATACAGCTTTGTCCTCTGATAAGTACCCCACAGTGACAGGGTTTAGCTACTATGTAGAGCTACTACGGTGATTTGAGCCCAGCAGCCTTGTCCCATTGGCATTTCTTCCAAATTTTGTCCTAACGAAAGTCGGTTTTCCTTCAAAGTGAGTTTTGTAGAAATGCCAAGCACTTTGCTAAAACTAAGGCTCCATCACCTCCCTTTGTCCCAAGTACCAGGTGTGTTCAGAATCTTGTGGGATTCCTTTCCCTTAGCCTGCCACCAGCAGTGGTTACACGTGGATGAAACAGGCATTGTTTTTGGAAATTCTTCTGATACCTGGTGGCAATGTATGCTGCATTATGCCATTATTCAGAGCCTCTGCCAGAATCCCTTGAGTTCCTGATCTGCACTTTGCCTTGGCTTATTGGAAGTTTAAATACAAAGTTTAAAAACCAAGATGGTATGAGACAACTTGCATTTAAGAAGCCATCAGCCGTCTGCAAATCCTGGCAGTTCCTTGTGGTGGTGTTCAGGTTTCTCCCCAGGACAGCAGATTTAACAGGACTGAGCATACTCACATTCTCTGCTGCCAGCAACCCATCCCATGCTGATCACCCTCTACAACTGATTCAGACATATTTACATGAGGGAAATAACTTATTTCACTGAAACAACCACCTTATACTTACATAAGCTCATACTTTCTGGTGACTTCAGCAATATACTTTCTCTGTAGACAAAAGGACTCTTTACAATTGAAATCTGTAGTTTATGTCTTAAAAAAGCAGTTCACATACAGTTAAGTCAAGAGCTATTGATGATTTTCTTTTAGGGCTAGTGATTTTCTCATGAGGTGCCGAGAACTCGACGTCTGGACACAGGACCTTGTGCAGCGAGCAGTGGTGAGTGAGGCTTTCTGTCTTGTTCCATCCTCAGTGCTTTCTGACAGGTGAGCAGTGATGGGTATAGAGCTCCAAGCATATGTTTCAATGCCATTTTTCTTTGAACTGTTGGTGTTAGCTATGTGATGCTGTTCGGAGAGTTAATCACAGCTTAAAAAGATAGAAATCACCTTAACATCAGAATAATCCTTTCCTGAAAGCAGGGGGAACAATCCAAACTTGCCCTCAGGCTACTCTGAAGTGTGAAGACAAAGCAGCTAAAGAAATAGAAGCTTTAATTTTATAGTTTTAAAAAGGTTTAAGAGTGCAAGCTTTTCTACCATTGTTATTTAACTAATTCAGTGCGTATCTCACAGTATCATTCTGTTTTCTTCTATAAAAGTTACGGGGATAAGGAGAAGTATCAAGTCTTTCAATTATCTTGGTGTAGTTGTTGCCACAGTAGGGGATGGAAAACTTTCAGCAGTGTAGTGAATAAGTAGTACATCTCATTTCTTGTCACAATCACAGCATATTAGCTGAGTTGGTTAGAGCATGGTGCTTGTAACACCAAGGTTTGTGGGTTCAATCTCCATACGGATCATTCATTTAGGAGTTGGACTTGATTTTTATTGGTCCTGTCCCACTCAGAATATTCTGTGAATCTGTGAATGTATGTTTGCATTTATCCTGAATACCACAGGAGTGCTTGGTAACAGTGCAGCTCAAATTCTGCACAGTCACCAATGGCATCAAAATGCTTGGCTAGCAGAAAGGCGGCCGGGAGCTCCTCATAGGACACCGGCTGGGCTGCCATCATTCTCTGCAGATGGGCAGACCCCACACAGTCTCAGGCTTGAGCATGATGGCTCAAGAGGTTGACCATTCTGACATTAAAATTACTGTCTGGATATTGAATTACTGAAAGCGCTTTTTTTTTTTTTTTAAGCTGTAATGCAGAGCAGGAACAACTGGCTACTGGATGAAGTGTGCTCCACTGCAGATGTTACCAAAAAGACCAAAGAGGATTATGATCACCCAGCAAGAGAAGGAGCCTGTATCTCTGCGCTTTCGGTATCTCATCTTACCATGCAAGGTAAGAAATAAACTTAAATTGCTTGATCTCCTAGTTCAGGGACTCTATTAGGTGGTTAAGTTGCATCAGGAGTTGTACTAAAGCACTGTGACCCTATGAACAGCACCAAGCTTAGGCATGGAGCTAGAATGCTGCCATTTGTCACTATTGACTTAAAATTTCATACTGGCTTGGTGTTCTAATCATTAAATATACTTCCTCCGTTTAAATAACTGCTAAGTATGTCTGAACAAGGTCTGCACTGTAGTAAAGCAGCAGCTGTAATCCAACTGAGGTTCAGAAGTTTAAAGACTATTCCACAAACTATAAATTTCACAAAAATGAACTTCTAGAAATTTTTTGCAGCTCTCAGAGGTGCAGAATAGGGTTAGTAGTTACCACATACTGGCAACCTGGATGAAGTAAACTACATAACTGCAATTTGAAAAAAAACCTCACAACCTTACCCCCACAAAAAACCACAAACCAACCAACCAACCAACCCCCCGAAACCCACAAACAAAAAACCCAGAAAAATTGTCTTTATCCTGTTTTTTCTTCTACCATGACTGAAAGATGCCAATTCTAAATAAACAAATATAAAAAAATAAGAATGTTTTATTTGCTGGGTCATAATGTTTATTAAGCTTTTGGGGAGACATACCAAAAATTAAGGAAGTACTTGAGAACACATGTATTGTGGGTCCCTTCCAACTCAAAATACTCAGCGATTCTGTGATTAGCAGGAGGCATAATGAGGTATAATTAGGTGGGCAAAGTGTAAGAATTAAGGGACTTTTTCATCTGGATTTTCAAGCAGTCAGTTGTTGCAGTAGCTGTAGTATGGTTGTAGGCTGTCCCTGAACGGAAATCATGTTCACCCTTTGAGCTGTAACCCCTCTTTAAAAACCTTCACATGATAAACACTGTATTTTGTTCATTTGAATCTGTATCTTCCTGATACTGAAGATAAAAATCTAGTTCAGGAAGGACAATTCAGGCCAGCTGGCAACATTAGATTTTAGTTTTAACTTGGAAAAGCTGTCAACAAAGTTACAGCTCATTACAGAAAGGTGAGTGACTCCCAGTGGCAGTAAGAGAAACGCCATCGTTACTCATACTCTTTGCCAGACCCAACTATAATAAAAGGAAAGCCACTCCTTTGAAAAGGGGTTGCTACTACAGCAGGTAAACCCTAAGGGGAAAGTTAGGGTGGGGGAATGGAGCAATGGCAAAGGATGTCATTTGGATGTTGCTTTTTGAAATGGGGGCATCAACTTTTCAGAAGCTTTTTTTAGGTAACTGTCAGTCCAAGGGCAACACTGTTCATTCCTCCTCTGGAGATGAGGAAAGTATCAAGAAGTGAGTGCAGTTTGAGCTTGTGTTGGTGTTTGCATATATAAAATTTCTTATCACTACAATGTCTGCTTTCAGTAAAAGGGCATGTTAATGAAACCACAAGAACAGTTCAGACAGATGCTGTGTACTCATCTCTGCATTCATACAAAGGTATGATGCACAGCAGGCCAACAAAATCTAAATCTAAATCAACCAAATCTAAAGTCTACACTACATCTGTATGTTCAAATGTAACCTTAACTATTTAGCAACGTTTAAACACAAATGATTCTGGTCTTGCATGGCAGAACATCATTTAAAGCAGGTGCTAGTATTACAGCAGGCATCACAGAGGACATCCAGTGTGGCCCATAGTTCAGACATTTTTTTAAAGGCTATTCCAGTGGATGAAAGGAAAACTAAGAAAGCTTACGAATGTCCAGCCTATAAAAGCAAAAGCAGAAGGAAAACTTATGTTTTGACTTTCATGCTGAAAATCCACAAGTCAGGGAAATGGGTTCTGGCAGGAATAACTTTACTCCTGGCAGTTTCATACTAAGCTTTCAATAAAACATGCTGCTTCCTCAATCTGCCTGATAGTAAAAGTGAAAGGAGGTAAGTATTTTTCACAGTCACCTGGAGCAAGAGATTTGTCTCAAAAACACAATCCTTAATGTCACACTTATGTGGTCTATGTTACTTCCTCGTCTGTCAATGTTGTGTTCATGTGTTTCTCCACATAATGATTACTGATCTCCAAGCACCATTACACCTGCTATGGGAACATAAATGGAAAACACCAGCATCAGGGTGTAGTTTGAATCACAAAATACTCCTCTTCAGATCAGCCTTTATTCTCTCTACATAAAATGAAATATGTATCTTACACAAATTTTAACATACTTTAACATGCAATACAAATATGTTGCATTTAAACAAAGTTGTTTGAAAGCCTCGTTGTACAAATGGAAAAAAAATCTAAGTATGAACTGTAAGTAAAAAAATTAATCCTGAACTCTGATATAGACCAATTACAACAGCTGGGTAAATGCTTCAGGCAGCAGGTGCACTACACAAAAACTGCTGGTGAGTTTTGTTGGAGTTTTTTTACTGGGATATTTTAATTTTTTTTTCAACATTCTTCTACTTTCATGTTTTGGTGAATAATTGCACTTCGGAATAAAATCTTAAAAAACCATCCTCCCATTGGTCAATGTCATCAGCTTTGGCTGGAATATAATGGAATTCAGATGAAAGTATCTTTTCCTTCTTTGCAAGGACAAGTTCTATGAACTACAGGTGGTGGAACAGGTTCAGAAAGCAGAGCTGGAAGAATGGATCTTTATGGTCGAGCTGGTAGACAAGGGTGTTTTGTTTCTTTGAAGACGGGATGCTTTGAAGGTAGTTGTTAAACACCCTTTCTGCAAACTTGCACAATTACATAAATAAAAATATTGTGCATTTTGACCTAGCTCTCCATCATGTGGTTGTGTAGCTCTATTAAAAATTAACCACTCAAGGTTCAAGAGTGCCATTTCACCTAACGTATAGGTCTGTGCATGTAGATTTCTCTACCAAAACATTTTCCTGAGAGATCTTTTGCTTAAGACCATATCAATCAAAAACTTCCCAATAAAGAAATGAATATGCTATATACTACAATTCTATTTTATATAAAACATAGTAACGAACTTCTGAAGTCAAACTGTTAACATATTAACCAGCTGCAGGCACGGCTTGAGTTCAGTGCTCTCAATTGTCTTCCGCCAGTTGTTTTTGTAAACTAGAAGATATGAGAAAACAGTGTTAGTGCTTTTTAGGAAACTCAGCTTCCCCATAAATTTCCATTGCTGAAGATGATAACTTCCAAAACAGCACTTCTATACACTTCAGCCAACCAACAGGGATTTCAACATAGGCAAAAATCTTTCAATTATTTAATCAAATTAGCTGTTTACACAGACAATGTACCTCACTTTAAATAAGCTGATTTCAGACAAGGAAAAAAAAATCTGAAACCCAAGAACTTCTTTTGCATAGGTGCAGGATTTGCCCCAGGGCACAAGAAGTTGAATGTTACTTAAAGAGCTGTAACAGTTTAAAAAGAAATTGCCAGAGAGTAGAACTCTCACCTTTCCAGGTACTCCTTGACATTGCTGTAGCCATAGAACTTGGCCAGGTGGATGACCATGCCGGTGGCACAGCGCCCGTCCCGCCGCCGGCAGTAGCTGCAGTTGCACACCCCGCGACAAGGAGGACAGATCCAGGCCTGCAGGGCCATGAACATGGCAGGGGGGTAAAAACAAGCTATGAAAAATGTTACATTGGCCTTCCTGTTGCTCGGAGAGACATGAGTATGGCTTCCCCACCACGTGACTGTTCAGGGCAAGGTTTTACAAGCCTCTATCAGCCAGCCAGCCAACCTAATCAACATTTTCCAAATTCTGCAGGATTAGAGAAGTTATTAAGTGCTTGAATACTTCTTACTTTGAAGCCTCAGGTTCTCTGATGTGCTCAGTATTGATTTTCAAATAGACTGAAGTCATCTGTAATGCCTAACATTCATTCCATGTTAAGCTGACTGTAGTCAACTCCCTAGAAAAAGATGGGTACCCTGTGTGACAAGCTCCTTTGCCTCTCTCTGCCTGCCGGTACAGCACAATTCCTGAGACTGAATTAACCAGCTAGTACCTGAAGTCAGGCATCTCCAAGCTGCTCAGCAACTGCACATAAAAGCACATATGCTAATAGAGCAGCCACTGCCACACTGGGACAGCACATCAGAGCCATTAGTACTACAGATCTGCTCTTGGCAAAGACGTTTAACACCACGTTCCCACGAGCATATTCTTAACATCAGGGATTATTAACAAAACTCTACTCATTACACTTCCATTCCAGGCTCAAGAATGATACTTACTGGATCAAGCAGAGCTGACTTCACATCTTCACCATATCGATTTCGAAGACATGGTCCACAGAACTGCCCCCTTACTCCTCCACAGCCCTGTTTGCGACAGATTGTCTTTGTATCAGTTGTCTTCTGTCGACACTGGTGGCAAGTACTACCCTGAAGGTGGAATGGAAGAGAAAAACATTTGTATGAAGGACATCTTAAATGCTCATTGATGAGCTTTTCTAATAATAATAAGCACAAGCTTTAAACCAAAGGCAAATTCAACAATGAAGAGCAAGTTCTGTTACTATGATAAATCATATTATCAATACTAGGAATTTTACAGACACAGTACCAAGTTTCAGTTGCATTGGAAGTCTCAAATCACATGAACATCATATCAGTTCTCGTCCTTCCTTCTCTTTAGAAAAACCCTGTAACTATTGAGAAAATGATCTTGTGACCCATCCCTGCCAATACCATGAAGCATGACATACTTGGCAAGATGATCTTTCTGATATTCAATAATAGCCAAATCCAGTGAAAGCAAGGAAGGAGGAGCTCCATTAAGAACACTGGACACTACACAACCTGAAATGTCCAGAAATGTCATTTCCAGGGATACAAAGAACAGCAGGGATCACTACTATTTAATGGTACAACACAACATTTTTATTGGTGAGAGAGACAAAAAGAATGCCTACTCTCACCAGTGGCAAGTAATAGCTATAGCAAACTTTACTTAGTATCTCTGTGGCATAAAAGCACTTTTCAGGGGCAGAAAGCCAGTGTGGAGTATCAACCAGCCCAGCCAAGCCCAGAGAAGTCTGGCAAAGCTTTCAAAGCTGTTCTGGTGTGACATACTAATGATGAGCTGAATTACCCAGAGCCTCAGGAAAGGACACCTTTTAGCCAACACCAGTGAAATGGTGAGAGACTTTTCATTTCAATTACACAGACACACTGAATAATATGGCACCCACTTACTAGAACTTTGTCATAGATTTTGTCTCTAACAGTGACTGCAATGTTGTCCAAGTCCTCCTCAGTTATGTCTTCTACCGGACGATGAGACGAATACTTAGATGATCTCCTCCTTTTGCGTACTCCACAATCCCCCTGCTAAACAAACTCATCTCAATACCTTTTGTCTGATGTCATGAAGCCTCTGTCACCACACTTGGTGAGTAATCCATTCATTTACAATGAGTATGCAGTCCACAGCTGGCATACTACAGGCTCATGCACCGCTGTAAGAACAGGGAATAGTTTTCAAATCATCCCTGCCTCTTTCTCTCCCTCTCCTCCATAATCTTTTCTCTACTACACTTTTTATTTATTTAATTCCTTTCCATCGTTACTACTTCTATTTGAACAATTCATTGACGTGTTTTACTGCTAACTTTTCTTTGCATTCCCTGTCCTCCTCCACTGTAACTCTTCATACTCCATTTCTTCCCTCTCAAAATTAGGGACTGTGATCATCTGCCTTCCCACACTTTCCTCCTTCAATTTCCTTGTATGTTCTCTAGTTGCTTTCTCCAATAACAATCTCTAATGTCCTGCAAAAAAAAACCTCTACTGAAGCTTTAGGTTAGTCCTGCCATACCCAACCCTTTCTTATTAACCTGTTATTTGGAAGAGAGTATTCAACTCACGATTAAGTGATTTTTTTCCTTCTAAATATTATTCTCTCTGACCCCGATTCATTGATAAATCCCATCTGATTCTTAGCCTTCCCCATACCTGTCTCTGAAGACCTCACTTGTCCTTCACTCTAGATCAGTTGTGTTCTGTCCATAACAGTCATTTACCAGCCCAGGCTCCCATTTGGTGCTACTCCTCTTCTTCTAATAGCCAAGTTCCCTCTATAATGCTTTAACTATGCCCAGCACTTGTTCCTACAAGTAGAACTGGGATCCATCCTGTAAGAATTCAAACTTATAGGGTCTTCCTCATAAGGGCTATACAGAAAATGTAAACAAGACAAATGACCACCATAAGCTAGAGGAGGAAATAACCAGATTTTTAAAAACAGGAAAGAGTAAAACCTGCAACTCTTCAATTACTAGGCTGTACATTAGCAGTTTGCCAGGGCAGATTCCATTAACTCATTCTCAGTTCAGCCATATAACTCACATCTTTCCTCTGCTATTTCCAGAGAAGGATTTTTGCCTTTTTTTTCCTGAGTCTGGTAACACAGAAGATCTGTTTTTGCCACCTCCAACACCTCACTGCCTTTCCACTCCAAGGCCTTGTACATTACAGGCTCTAGTAATTTTCAGATCAAGAATTAGTAACAGACCATGTTACTAATCAAGTTAACGGTCTTGTTATGTCTGAATAACACTGGTCACAAACAGAGCCTACTTAACAGGTGAAAGATGAGACAGAAAGGCCTGGACATAACTTCTTCTGTAGCTAATCCCAACCAAAGATTTTCAATAACTCGGTGTAGGATGTAACATCTGGTCTAAGTGCTGGCCGACAATTTAAATGTTTCCTAGTTCCTGACCACTGGGAATATCAAAATCTGGCAAATACCACACTGAGTCTCTTCAAGAGGTTTTGCTGCCTGTAGCTACGGATGTGTTCTGCAAATTTGACAGCCGACACAGTAAATTTTTCCAAGGCAAATTTTTCTGGTGGACGAGCATTTCTGGTTGGGTTCATTCGACGTGCTATCTGGCCTTCAGAAAATGTCCTCCTTGGGGTTTTCTTCTGTTTCTACAAAGAGAAGAAAATTCCAGTAACTGTCTTTTCAGTTATGTTTGTTGTGTTAAACACTAGAAACAACCCAAAAATGTCTATACCACACTTGTACTGTCATAAATTGATCTACTGTTCTCCTATTCCTGATTTGTTAAGCCAAACATCACCAAATATACTCCCTACACACTCTACCTTTTTGCTACTTTTAAAACATCTCACCTTTACATCAAATTCCATTCCAATTAATATCACAGACCTATACCAAAATTTAACACGTGGTATATTAAGGTGGAAGCTAGTTCTCACTGTTCTCTGCTAGCTAAGCATTCAGTTTTTCCCCACAATCTGAATACACAGTTGAGGAATACACAAATTGGCGAACAAGCTGAATTCTAATTAATTTTCTTTTAAACTTTTTAAACTGAAATGGCATTAAGAAGCTGCTTCGTTTAGTTCAAGATTCCTAATTTTAGAGATTCTTGGGAGGTGCAGGATACCCTCTTCACTGTCACACCTGCCAATTACTGTGCAGTTGAATTCATGCAACAGAAGTCCTGCATGAACATCTACCAAAGACATGGCCCTTTCAAGGTTACCTCAAATCTTTTCAGTTTATGATATACAAGGAAAAATATTACTCAACAGAGGAAGAAGGGTTGACACTCCACTGCTTAAAGCTGCAAAAAGTCAACTGAAATAACTACTGTATCATTTCTGTTTGTGTTGAATGGTTCAACTTCGTGAGCACAGCTCTTCTGGGAAGTGTGGATTTTAGAAGAAAAGACTGTAAGAGGGAAATTAACAGGATCTAAACCCAAAGGAAAGCAACTACTCTTCCTTATTCCCACGTACACAGACATTTGTCTAAGATCTCAACAGTATTTCTGGAGCAAAAATGATAAAAGTAGCATCTCATCTTGGTCTTTGTATTTCTTCATAAATTATCCTATAAAATTCCATTTCCTCACATAATCACTGGCACTTCCTGACCAACAGCAAATCTATACAAATGAAGTAACCAAACCCAAAGAAAACCAGAACAAACTTGCTGAAAGTTTCTGATGAAACATGTTAATCCTAGGTCTAACAAAAATTACTGTCACCACCAACCAGTACTAGGAACTTACTGAAGGAGTCGAGGTGGGCGTTTTCACTGGGAACAGGTCCGGTATGGAATTCAGTTCTGCCAGCAGCTGGGCAAGCTGGAAGCAAGTGATGTCACATTGAAAATTCACTGCAACTTGCAAAGAAAGCAACAGCACCTACCATCCACTCTTCACATACACTTCAAATCATAGCTAAGAATGTGCAAGGAATCTTTATGGAGGCACTTAAATAAAGTGGGGCTCATAAAAGGGGTTTATTTACTCTGCCATGAGCAAAAAAAAAAAAACTCTGCCAACAATACCAACTCCATAGCTCCCACTAATTCTTACTGGAATTAGAACTAGCCGGATTTTCGTAGTATCTTGTCAAAACAGGGCCAAAGGAGTACATTACAACATGGTAATGATTGATAATGAGAAATCAAGTACATATGATAGGAGGGAGAAAAGAAAGACAGGGTGCCAGAAGACAGTAAGGTGTTCCCAGGGGCCTTTTACTGACCGCAGATTATATCTGTGCTCTTTGTCGGGGAGCTCAGCTTCCCCTTAAGGAGTGCAGACACTCATTACAAAGTCAAGAGCAACTTGCCCCAGTGGCAGCTCCCCAAATGCATGCATATTCTGATCATGTACAACATCAGAAGTACTTCAGCAGGATGATGATGTCTCGCACCATGTACAAGATGACTTGGGGGTACATTTCCACAGAAGCACTGGCTGATAGGTACAAAAGAAAAAAAACTGACCTGTTCTGGAATTCCAGAATGAGGCTAACTTCTGAAAAGCCAGTAGTAGTGGGGATGAGCCAAGCTGCTAGCTCTCTCAGATTGTCACAGCCATCAAGAGATTAAAAGCTGAATACAGTATTTCTCAGTAAATACTTCAGTGTGGCATTTATTAAGAGCTATTTAATGCCATTACAGTACTGCTCCTAGGATGCCAGTGAATTTCACAGTGGTTGAACTGCAAGGAAGAGTGGAAAGTGAGAAGGACCAAGAAGCAGCAAGACCAACACAACAGCAGTGGGGACACATGACAGATTAAAAGTGCAGGTACAAAGCAGAAGCAAGTTTTCACACAGGAGCTGCAGGCCCACACCAAGAGGTATTGCTTGAACCTCAAGACTGCTTGGAAGCTGAAACTTTCCCTGAAACACAGTAAAACTAAAGGAGCCACTAAAGAACGAACATCAGTTCAGATTACATAGCAGTATAATTAAAGAGAGCTGGTGGCAGGTTGGATAATAGAGGAAAAAACATTAGGAAACGATCAGTTGCTCTTTCCTGTACCTACACACACACATGTTCAGCATCTATATAGTAAAGCATTACTGGAAAAATCACATCCCACACACCTAAAAAATTACATTTATTATCCCTAGCAGTTTTTAGCTGGCTTTCCAATCAGTAACTGCAGCAGATCTCTCACACACAAACAGAAAGTAGAAACACTATAGTGCAAATGACACCATAAACCACCTGAAAGGACCAGCTGGCTTTCTGACATCTTCTGAAGGCTGCAAAACTTGGTCATTTGTAACTTTGTTCATATCCACATTAAAAATTTAGTTCTACTCTGGTTTTAACCTTGACCAGGCTAGTCCTTGCTTGAGGTTATTTTAGGAGTAAATGTCTGAGTGCTGAGGATCTTCTAGGATTTTCTCAGGTAGAAAGATTCACCATAAGATTTACCCAAAGTTCCAGCACAGCACCAGCAGGGACCCTAAAATCCAAGTACACTAAAGCTAAGTAATTGCATGTAAGTATCAGAGAACAAAACACTGCTCTTAAGTCTTACCATGGCTTTATTTTCTTTAATATTTATGGCTCTCTTAAGCAGTGCACTGGAACTTTCCTCCTGTGTTTCTTTAATGTCTTCTTCAGAGTCTGAAGCAGAGCCCTCTACTTTGTCCGAACGCTTGAGGCTCATTTCTTTTGCAAAAGGTGTGAGAGATTCACTGTCCTTTAGAGGTAAATCAGACAAAGCCGGCTCAGGCACTTTTTTCTCAGATGACTTCCTGGTGGGAAACTGTAAAGCAACACGAAGGCCAAAGCTTCTTCTCTTGGGGGAAACCTTCTTCTTCACCTCCTCTTCCTCTTCCTCCTCATTACACAACGAATTGTTACATTCTTCATCACTCAAGTCTGACTCCACCATCTAGAGGCAGGAAAAATCCCATGTTAGATTATTGGCTCTGACACTAGAGAGGTGATTTTCAAATCACTAAGTTTTAGACAGCAGTCTTTTCATCCAAAGACACCACCATAAATTCACCTAAATTAACGCCTTTTTACAAGTCCACAGTATGCAACTTTGCCTGCGCAGAGATCTAACACCTACATATTGTACTGGCAATACATCCCAGTATTGTTTGGGATACTGATGTGGCTGTCTCCAGAGGAACAATCTTGGCTAGTACAGTCTACAAGCAGTGGAAGTAGTTCTCATTTCTAATATATGATGCTACATTAAATAAAGCATTCTTTCTCTTTTAACACAACACATTTTAATTCGGCATGAAAAAAGAGCATCACGCTGCATCAGAAAAATTCCTACAAGAACAGAAGTTTTACACGAAGAGACAGAAAAAAAAGAAGTCAACATATACATTCACATGTAGGTGTGACTGCCTTTACCAGAACTTCTTTTTTGCTCATATGCACCTCGTTTGAAGCGAAGCCCTCAAACACTTCGGTTTCAGAGTCTGTGTCCTCAGTGAAAATCCTCCGCAGCTCTTCAGTGAGGTATCTGGACTGAAACCGGAGCCCCTGCAAAAATACCACCCAGTAGCTGTGAGAGACAGTCAGATATAGAGTATTCACACGGCCACAATAAAAAGGTTTTGAGGGTCATGACAGTGCCAACTAAATAGCATACCGTGAAAGCACTTTACAGGCAAAGCCTGTCAAAAGAAACAAACAACAAGAAGACAACATTCAAAGTTTCAATATTGAGTTATTTTAACCTTGCAAGATTTTTTTTCTTCATTTTGAGGACAGAGCTTTAACTGAGCTACTTCTTCTGGGGGAAACTTTCTTTTTCACCTCTTCCCTTCCTCAATACTACCAAATAAAAATAAACTATTAGTTTTCTTGTATGTAAATTATGTTGGTTTATGTATTTTCTTCCAGAAGAAGAAAACAGAACTTGAATAGAAGAAAATACAAATGAGAGATGGGGTCTGCTCCTCATGTTGTTAACACCATCACTGAACTGACTGACACCAACACAAATGATCAGAGCTTTGAACAGCCCAATATCCCTCCACCTTTCAGCTTCCCAGCTCTCTGTTTTTTTGGTGCAGTTTATCATTCATATGTGTTCTACGGCAGAAAACTCCTCAATTTCAGCCACTAGATCTCATTAAAACACTCTTTGTGATACGTACATTACATCCCAATTAAACACAAGACTTTTACTAAATAGAAATGTATTTCCATACTTCCAAAAGAACTAGTAGAAAGCCATTTAGTCAATCTGCTCCTGTTAATCTCATGAAAGACTTTTTCCTGGTAGGAATATAATCCACGCTCACATCACACCTACCTCTTGAAAGTCAGCAACATGTAAATTTGTTTCCCCAATTTTCCCCTCTTACTTCTTCTTCCCACACAAGAAACAAAAATTACCTTTAATACAACGCATTTGCTAAAAATCTTTATTCTTTCTTTCAATTCCCTCCCTTCCCTAACTTTAATTACACACTTCTTTATTTTAAGATAATATCTGGTGGAAAAAAGATACAATAGATGAGTGGAAAAACTTAGATGGGGAATGGGAGGGGAGAGCCACTGCATATGCTGTTTCTTTACACTTAAACATCTACAAATTATTATGGGTACTTGTAGTGAGTTTTCTCTGAGGAAAATTACTTTATTCTTTTGTTGATAGCTGCAGCGCAGCTGCTTAAGAAAGGAACAAACACAATAGGGAAGTTACTTTAAAGTTAAATTACATTTCTTGGAGGAAACTGAAGTTTTTATGTATTCTGTGTTTTTATGAAATTCCACAATGAAGGTTGATGAGGGAAATACACTATTTGTTAGCAAAAGTAACTAAAAATAACACACCTAGATCTATGCTGTTCATCTATGAAGAACAGTCTACACCAGGTAAAATACACATCAGGGACACCTCTTGTGGGAATTCAGCAGAAGCGCAGAGATTATCAGAGCAGGACGGCAGAAAGCCCCGAGGAAAAGCAGACACACTTGTCAATTCATTTGCACCTCAGCATCCAAGGGAACACCTGATGCACTCACTAACAGGACATTTGTCACCCAGCGGGGCAGCAACCTTGCCTCCTTTCTCAAGAACTGCTGAATTTTTCTGAACTTCCCATCATTTTGCCCTTTGCACCAAAACCTTTTTGTTTCCTGCACAAGTACCAATGGCCTCTTGCAGCAATAGTGGTGTTTGGCATCATGAACACTGGATGATGCTCATCCTGACCAAGGGCCCTGATGTGCAAGGACTGCATATTATGCCACAGTTGGATGGAACTCAGGGTATTTTTACTGTAACATTTAGTGGTAAGGAAATTCAATTCAATACTGATCAAGACTTAAAATAATTCTCATCACAAGGGAAACACAGGAATGGTAAGGAAAGTTGCAGTGCCAGCTGTAAATCTGGAACAAGTCTCACAGGGATTCTCAGCAATGCATGTGAAACTAACAGTACCTATCTCTTCTACTGCATTTTTCATCAGAGGATTTTAAAACCCTTTGCAGAAGAGATCATTACCATAAACTCTACTTCACAAGCCAGGAAATCAAGGGAGAGAAAAGTACAGTCAGGTGTCTGCAGCCCCCAAGCAGGCAGAAACAGAAGCTCCCACATAAGCTTCCCTTCCACCACCACTACCTTTCCCCATTGACCCTTGATACTCCCACAAAAACACAAATGCAAGAGCAAGCTACCTCCTGGTTTTCTGAAGATGCCAGTACTGCTGTCTAGCAACAAGATTACAAACCAATCTAGAGCCCAGTACATTTCTTTACATTTTAGAGTCCATCTTTCTCCGTAACACAGACAGTGGCTCTACCCTCAAAGGTTTCTGCACTCTCCTGGGGTCACTCGCCTACAAAGACTCAGAAACACTACATACTTGTAACAAGCCTTATTTTGTCTCTTTCTTTGGCTAACACTAATCATCCTCCTAGTCATCAGCACCTCTTAACCCAGTGCTGATCTGATGGAGTAGGAAAATAAAAGAAAAAAAATTCAATTATCTTATTAATGAAACAGAGGGACCTTTGCAAGAGTACAAATGACAAAGGCATCTTACAATACATTAGCCTATGGCTATCAAGTATGTAATTATAAGTTTTTAAAAGACTAAAAACTAAATTTTTTGCCACCCAAGACAGCACACCAGTTCTATTCTTTTCTTGTAAGTTCAGCAGGTATCTCCAGCTACCAAGTCAGAGAAGAAAAAACATCCAGTCATTGTGCTGATGATTGCCACTTCATCGAGAGAGCAAAGAACCAGCAAATCGCACTACTGCAGCAGGAGCTGATGGTGTCTCTGGATTACAACTATTAAAACACAATTTTAGTGCAGAGCACACAGAGATATTTCTGGAAGAAATACTTTCACGTCTACATACTCACAAACGCCCATTTAAGATCATGTATTTGTACTGTCTTATGCATCCAGCAACATGTTTCCAGGATGGTAATTCCCTTTTTCCTGTTTGCTACACCTACCTATTTCACTTGCACTCACCTTCCAATGAAACACAGCTCCTGTTCCTTTTTTATATTACGAAGGAGTTTTCAAAAGCAACCACTAAACCCTAAAAAGGATACTAAGTTTGTTTACATTTATATTTAATACAGGGACTGCAAATTATGGGTTGAGGTGCAAGTTATAATCCACACAGTTTTGACACAGGCTCAGAGTATTACTGCATCTGAAGAGCATAACTGGACTACACCAATCTGTTCCTACCTCTTTTCCAGACTCCAGGGAATCAAAACTAGCATGGTTGTTCTCTGACAAGAAGCTCTGTTTGGAAGCATCATCTTGGCATGCTGGAAAATCTTCATTGTCACTGGGGGCATTAAAAACGTTGACCACATCCTTGGGTACCTGTTTCTGATTCAAAACAAGACAGAAAATGAGTCACACACCCCAACTTAAAGGAAAACTCAAATTAGCAACAGTAAAATTTATTTTTATATTCCTATGCAAGAACAAGTCTGTAGCACCAAATATGCTATGCATAAATTGTACCTTATTTAGCTAAACTCCAGGAAAATTCTTTATAGACTGTTTTAATCCCTGAATACGTACTCAGGATCTGGGATTAGGGAGCGGACGCAATACACAGGGTGTTCAACTCCAGAGGAAAGTACTTCAGAAACATAAAAATACATGTGTGCCTCATCTTTGCAAGCAGGAGCTCAGGGTGCCTTTATCCATGGGGAAACCCACTACCCCTCCTGCTATTTCAGAGCAATGATGGCTCAGAGGTGAGGAACACAACTTCAAACATAACGCAGTGCTAAAGCACAAAGAAACCTGACCTTTAGATTCCACAGTACCATTATGGATTTTAACAGACACTTAGCTAACTTAAACCAATTAAAATTAAACCAATGAAACTTGTTTTCCTTGGTCAGTTCTGTCACAGAGCTTCTCCTGTGATACTTGGTAAGAGAGTGAAATGTGCTAACTAAGAACAATTCTCTTTTGCTAGAAGGCTATGATGTGGCCCACCAGCAGAGGAGAAGCAGCAGCCTTCCCGAGGTGACCAGGGTCACAGCTTCAGCGTTCAAGACGTCCAGTCCCAGCCTAGGAGACTCATAACACCACATGCAACCACGCCACAGGGCCATATACTTCACAGCAAACACTCTGGATAAGGCTTTGCATGTACCAGGATGGTAAGGAAGCCTTCAGACAGTTCCCATTTGAGCTGCTTTAGGATCTGATGTGTGTAAGGATGGGATGAACAGATCAAGTCTTAAAAATCAAGGAAGGCGGCATTTTGCCAAGTTTCAGAACATATTTTTACACATCCCAGTATCACCTGCAAAGCCATTCTGCTAGTCATACAAATGCTCCAGGAGAAAAGTGTCCACACCAGCATCCAGAGACTCATCTCCCACATCCCCTGGACCACATATACACCTCACACACACACTCTAACTTGAAACAAGCCTCTCTATGCTAAAGCCACACTCTCATTAACTCTCAGGAACATGAGATCAGTGACTGCCTGGTCAGAGGTCAATCCCTCATCTGAAAGTGCTGTTTTCCAGCCCTGAATATTCACCAGCACATCTCAGAGATGAGGTTCAGAACCAAAAGCAGACTGCCCTTTCCACTGTCACAGAAAGCCAAGGTTGCTCCCACAGGGCATATAATTTTTTTTTTTTTTTTAATTTTACTTGTGTCAAGGCAAGTGACCCAAAGGAGGTTCATTCTCCAAAAGTAATGTTGCTGAAAAAGTTCTACTTCCATTAAAAGAGTAAGCAGTACCTTCACTGGAGCATCATTCTCTGAAATAAGCTACAGTAAAGGGTGAACATGAGCATCATTTTATTCTTGTTCTGCTCTTATAAAGCTGATGTAGGCTGATGCAAAACCAACCTACTTTTGCTGGACAAGAGTAGAATTCATCTCTGAAAATCTGACCCTCTCAGGCCTATAATGGCATGATCCCAAGTACAGTTGCTAAAGTCATGCTGTCCATATCCAAACCCCTTTGGATATTCCCTCACTCCCACCTCCTACAGTGAACATCCAGAATCTACTTCTGCTGCTGTGACGGAATTCACTCAGTACAGAGCAGTGTTAAAAATGAAGCATTATGCATTTAAGTGGAAAAACATACAAGGAGCTGAGAGCTTTGCTGCTATGAATAAACTGCTTCCAGGAGGCACTGCATTAGTTCTTGTGCTAATGTACATCTGAGTTAGCCACTGCTGTGATTACTGTATGCATGATTTCTTCTTCTTCATCTATTGCTTCCGATCTGCACCAAAGGAATCATTACGATTTTGAAAAGCAACAAAAAAATTCTTTCCTAGTAGGAGACTTAATTTTTTTGCATCCCAAATTCTAAGATACTGATACTGATCTAACTAACTTACTGTGGAGCTTCAAGGATTTTTAGTTTGTGACTTGTTCCCCATAGCCTGACTACAAAGAATCTCAATTTGGTCACCAATGAGTCCCCAGTTTACCAGAAGGGCGTACGATAGTAACAGACAACACCTGACACATACAAGGTGGACATATCCAGAAATTTAGAAAGGGAAGCCTCATGATGAATCTTGATTAGCAATACTATTTTTGCACCTGAAACTGTAAGCCAAGTTTATTTCCAAGAAAAGTCCACTGACATAAAAGACAAGCTTGCAGCCAACATCTCTGTCATGATGGGTTCATTCACTATCATTTACTGCGTAATCCTGGAAGCCACAGAAATTTCCATCTTCAACTTTCAACTAAAATACATTCTGAAACTGATTTACAATCAGCATCAGAGCCTAGGATTTCAACTCCTGTCAACAAGTTATTATACACCAAGAAAGAAAATACATATTTGTCTAAACAGAAATGACAAAATGTTTATCTATTCAAAATACCTGTAAAACACAGGCACTCCAGGAGAGGATCTTTTTGCCACTAAACTCCTAAAACAGTCATGAAGGCAGGGTTGTGATGAACATTCCAAGCTTGCTCAGGGAAAATATTTCAACATGAAGAGACCAAAATGGACTGCTGAAATGCTGCAGGTGTGAGAAATGCTGTCTTTTACAGGTACGTGTTACAAAGGCTAAATACCAAAAGTCTAGTAAAAGCTGGAAATAATTCCCAGCTGCTGAAAAAAATCAGTCTTATTTCTGGTAGGAAATTTTGGATCTATTGAACTCATTTATTTCTGCACATAAAACACACTCAGTTGTTTAAAATCCCTGCAAGGTACTATTCAAAAGCATCAACAAGCCTTCTCTGCTCCAGACAGCACACAATCCAAGAATTGCCAGAAAAACAAATCCTATGTCCCTGGAGAAGTAGTCCAAAGCTCAAGACATCCACATCTCTCAGTTTTCCTTCTCTAAATCGGACAAAATACCACACTCAGATGTGTTGGGCTGCATGGAGATCATGTTCCCACAGAACCAGGGGTGAGCAGCTTGCATGTGCCTGTGGAGGCTGGCAGGTCTGTCAACAAGGGCAGAGGGTGACAGAGGCTACTGGGTTGTCGAAACTGTTTGTCACATGAGCTATTGAGAAGTAAAGCACCCACGGTCCCCAGCAGTCACAAGAACATTTTTCCAAGCACTATCCCCATCAATTCCACCTTGTTAGGACAAAAAAAGAAAAAGCATGATGTGAGCTGTTTTGCTATCCACATTAACAGGAAGAATTTTCATGTTTCAACTGAAAAAGCAACTTTCCCTGACACCAAAGCCAGAAGAGAAGAAACTTGCCCTGTAGGCTGTGAGAACACCTGCCTGCATGCAAACACGTGGATTGGGTGGGAACCATGTTGTTTCTACACCACTGACTACCATGTTTAATTTTTTTAAGAGTTATTTGCACATATCACTTTCCCTGCCAATTGTCACACTAGTGCATTTTCCTCCAACAGTGATGTATCAGGAGAACCTACAGCGTGAGAAAGCAGGGCTAGATGTAATTCTCTAGTTTTGCTCCTACCATGGGGAAAAAAAATCAATTGTGCTGTGTTCCCTTAATTCAATTTAGCACAATGTATGGGCATTCCTACTCAAAGCAGAGGACAGACAAGTTCAGTCATGTTCAAACTCAGTCAAACTAAAAGAACCCAAGTTTAATCCCAAGCAGATACACAAACCAAACCTGTGCGAAGTCACACCTTCACCACGTGCTGTAAAGCCTCTTGACTTTTCCCAGGTTCAGTCCAGAAGCCAGCCTAAGGCACACCACCCAAGGGTTACAGGCACTGCATTTGGTTCGTACCTCAAAGGAACAACTGAACAGGGAAGCACTCCAAGGGTGACAATTGTGGGCAGCACTACAAGAATAGAGGGGCCCAGCAAGAATGTCAATAGGTGCCAGACCAATAAACCAGAACTATTCAGAAGTCAAGATCCTGTTTTTTCCACTGGAGTCATAAAGGCGAACAGCACTCTAAAAGCTTAATTTTAAGCATCATACAAATGTGTGAAAGACATGGAAAGCCCAGAGATGCAAAGCCCCATGTAGCAGCGCAAAAGAGTAACACAGACTGGATGCATGGTCAAAAAGACTGCCAAGCACACAATCAGCCTGAGACTCGTGGGCATCAGCAAAATCTAGGAAGGCAAGGAAGATCACAGATAACCTCCACAATTTCTCAACATCATTGAAGCACAAGAAGCTGAAATCCCCTGGACAGTGAAGTGTATTCCTGGTATAAGCAACAGCAGAAGACAAGGCAAGTGAGTGTTCTAAAAAAAGAAGGCACAAGTGACAGAAGGAGCAGTCATCACCCACTTTTATGATTTTCGCAGGGATAATTTGATTCTAAACTGAAGATGGATTATGTCTGAGCCTTTAATCTGTCACAGCAACAACTCCTGGGACTTTGAGGGTGCCCCCTCAAAAGGTTCTGGCAATTTTCACAATAGTAAACCCACGGCTCCATGAAATTTTGGTAAATTCTGCTATTTTCACAACAGCTAAATACGGTTTCTACATTGCCTTATTTAGACTGATAATAAGCTAATGCCTATAAAACTATTTTATCCTAAAGTAAGGAATGCCCAAGTATCATAAGCACATGGCAAAATCATTTAAAAAGTCACCTTCCATAGGCAGTGCCTTCCTGGAAACTATTTCCTACTCTTCAAAAATGCTGGTAGTACTGTCAATAACAGCATGCCAGCATATGAACACAATCCAAACACTGTCAACTGCTACTATTTCTTCCTTTGTACCATCTAATCTCTCACCAATCCAAACAGTTGTAACAACTATTTCTGAATTAATTCTGCGTAATTCAAGAGCATCCTTTTCATCTATGGTGATGCCTAATTACCGTCCAAGCCGTGGCATTCCAAGGAAAACACTTTTGTACAATACCACAGGCATGCGATGCACCCTAGCTTCGTGCCTGGACTGCTCGAGTCTAGGACCAGAGGTCAGGCCTTGTGGGTGCAAGTACTCGGTCACAGCCGGCACCCCTTTAACAGGCGCTGTGTACTGAAACTGCTGTGCCAGGACCCAGTAAACCAGACCCCAGCACAGGAAATGGAACTTCGGGTCTTGCAATTCAAAACAGTTTCGTACTGCTGACTTCTTTGGCGATTGTTTTCAAATGGAGGCATGTACCCACAAGCCAATCTGCCCGTCAGCAGCGATGATGCGTGACTTCAGAGGCAAAGAAACCTTTGCCACCACAGCCTTCTGGCCCAGCCAGGACTGAACTCACTGCTCACCAATGTATCACAAAGACAAGGCAGAGCCAGCAGAAGGCTCTGCTCAGACAAAACCAAACTCGCATGAGAAACAGGAAAGTACCAAGAACAGACTGTGTCCTCCCCTTTGCTGAAGCTTAAAAGAAACATGATGTGCAGCCTTTTAGCGGTGTACCAGAAAGAGAACTAGAGGACAGTAGCAGGGTGTTACAGCATCAGAGGGGAGAATCAAGTGCCATTTGTGTTTACTGTAAAACAGGGCTCTCCAAACTGTTTTATAGTGCCCTTATCTTCGCACTGCTAATGGAGGGCCTGAGGTCATACATAGGTGAAGGTTTACGAAGTCTCTGAGAGGACAGAGGTTCTAATAAAGATTCCAGTGGTTCTATTACACTCAGTTCCACAGAAACCCCTGTAAAGCTCTAACTTTACATCAGCAAGAGCTAAACGAGATGCTGAATTTCTCCTGGCTCCTTCCCACCACCTGGGAAGCTCGCCCTGACTTAAAGAGCAACAATTTAGACTACATATAAGGAGAATGGTAAAACACTAGAACAGATCGTCTAGAGAACTGGTAGATACTCCAACCCTGAAAACATTCCAGGTCAGCTCGGATGGGGCTCGGAACAACCTGACCTAGTGTAAGAGGGCACTGCTCATTCAAGAGGGTTGACTAGATGAGGACCCTTCCAATCCAAAGTAATCTACGATTCTACAGCCATACCACCTCCCAAGATTTGAACCATACAATCAGCCTGATGCATCCAAGCATGCGCCACCAGGCTTGGACCAGACCACAGCCGATGGAAACATGCCTCTCAAATATGTGTCTGCGCTGGCATCGCGGCGTTTCGACAACAAAAAAAAACAGACCACAAAAAAACCCAAAAAACACACCAAAAAACCCAACCAAACCAAAAACAAACAAAGAAAAAATACCCCACAAAGGTGGTCAGAACTAAAAACAAATAAATTCATTAGCTATTTCTAAAGTGGCATCCCCAGGCTCACCACTATTATCAGTGACCCACTCCGCCAGCCTTTACTAGAGCCGCTACAAGTCCCAGCACGGCTGCAGCTGCCCCACGCCGCTGCTGAGCGTCTCGGGGCCGCCCCAAGGGCGGCTTCCATGCCCTGCCCGGCCTTTTACANCTGCAGGTCCCCCGGGCGCCCGGCATCGTCCGTTCTTCCTGCACACTTCTCGCTGGGCGGCAGCTGTTCGTCTGAAAGGGGCAGGCTTTGCCTTGGGGAAATAGGCTTTCATCCTCTAAATAACTTAAAATGTTTATTTACGCAATACAGGCGAGCGGTGTAAACCTCTTGAAAACCTCTGGGAAAAAAAATAGGGGGGGGGGGGGCG